>BGPR01000165.1:299837-455246 GCA_013235015.1 Araneus ventricosus | reverse complement strand
TAAAAAGCAAATATTATTGGGCATGTGAGATAATGTCCAAATATTATATAGAGTTTTTTGGCAACTGCTGCTATACCCAGATACTATATCGAAACCGAAGAGAAAAAAATGTGTAACGTGTCAAATGTTGTATAGAATGCTTACTTTTCAAACTTTTCTAGTGACATATATGAATATCCGATGCAATACACAATTGCCATAACATTTTAAACTTTTCATAAAATTCATTTTTTACATCAAAACTTGTAAGGGAAACCATAGTGAAATATGCTTTCTAGAAGTTGAATGTTTGCATTTTCTCTCAGAATAATGTTTCCTTGGATGGTAAATTTAAGATTTTTCAATGCTGGAGTTCAAGAAAGAGCGTTAAATTAATTGTTTTGTTTCCTTCAATTAATTTCCGGAATAAAGTTGTATAATTAATTCGTCCTATTCATGCTTGTAGCCGTAGAGAAGTTGGTCTTTGTGATGTTTTCCTTTGATTTCAATAAATTCCGGAGATCCTAAGCACTTGGTAATACATGATTCATAGTCAGAAGTATCAAAGATAGAAATACTTGAAGTGTGGCTGAATAATCAACTTTCTGAAAGATGCATTATTAAACTGAGAAATAAAAGTTCGGGCGGAAAGATAAATTAAAGGTTTGTTTAAGGAAAACATTTGTTCTTAATAATCAACAGAACACCGTAGATGGTGGTCTTTTCATTGAAAGCTAAGCACAAGAATTCTGTTGTCAGGTTAACGAGAATCTATTCAGTTTGGTTGTGGGAGTTATAATTCATTTTCTTGTTATAAGTTTTGCAAGTTTGATTTCGCTGACAAAAATTTACTAGTAATTTTCGGCAGGATTATGATAGCAACATTGAAAAATTTTTCATAATAAAGAATAATGAATTTTCTTGTTTTTCATGAGGTTAACATTTTTATATCAAATATTTTTTCTGCTCGTGGAATATATCATGTCAATCTCATAAAAACACATTCAAATATGTCCTAAATTCTGCACTAAATTTAATTCAATAGTTACCTTGTTACTTAAAACAAATTAACTGTCAATAAAATTTTATTATTTCCTTTTCTGTAAAGAGTTTTGGAGGTCTGATTTTGTATGTAGAGAACTTTCAACCAACTTTGGAAAATTTATAGCAACTTCATTGAAATTTATATTTTTATTACCTCTCCGTTTGTAGCATATCCTGTTCATATCTTAAAGTCGGATAATCAGAAAGTATTCGTATGAATCATATCGTGCGAGTTTCTAATATGACTGACTTTGCCTTCTTGTATTTGTGATTATGTAAGCATAAAAACAACTGTGAAAAATTTACGGTCATGTAGTTAATGCAGTTTGCCCTAGTTAGCGTTTCGAAGTTCACGAGATCCGCCCAAATATAGTTCTCGTGTAGCTTCGAAGTAGGTTGATAATATAAATAAACAAGCTAGTTAGAATAAATTTTGTTCTCGCTTCAAATCTAAGTGCAAAATACTTCTTTACGTTGCTAAGCTGTCTGCAAAGCTAATTTTAAGCGCAATTAAGATTTCTCTGCTATATTTGCATTGTAATCTAAACCGATCACATAATGATCCTAGATACGGAGACATGAAGTGGTGTTATATATATATATATATATTTGCTTTAGATTAGATATGCTACATTTTGAAAACTACACTTTTATTACAAGTGCGTGTTTCTGTATACCAACGTACATCAGTGCCTGTTTTAGATTTTCTTTTGTATATTTCTGTCAAGTCTCTATTATATAATTAAATGAAACTCACATCTTACAATTGCGTTAATTGTATATACTGACTCCAAACTTTAAAACTGTGTGAAACAAAGATACCTTCTTTTAACTCTGGTTAGTGTTTGTATTATTCATTTAGTTTTAGAATGTTTCTTCACATTTTTAAAAATTAAACATCAACATAAATTTAACAGCATTTTGTTATGTTTTCTTAAAGCTAAAAAAATATGAAGAGAAAGTTCAACAATAAAAAGAATAAACATTACAAAAAATTTCGGAAATTCAGCAAGAAAATAGTATTGTTTCTAAACACTGTCTTAACTAAAACACTATGAAAGGATATAACAATCAAATTATATGTAGTATTTTGTGAAATGCTCTTTTATTCTAAGTATAAATCATCTTTCAGCTGTCTTCCAACAACAGAACAGAATCCTCAACTATATATATTAAGCCGAAGAAATAGCGTTTTAGTGTTATTTTGACCATATCGTGTTTGTATCAGTGGAATATATATATCAAATGGTTGAGAAGAAATATCCTGCGAATAAAAAAAATTAAACACAACGCATTTCTCCCAAGGCTCAAATTTTCTTTTATGATTGTGGACTTGAAAAGCGATGTTTTGCCATGAAGACTGAAGTGATTTCATACCAAAAGGACACCAGACAAAGCGGTAATATCGCAACAAATAACGACATTTCTGGCGTCTCTAACCCATAAAAACGCATCTGATGTTATCCCTGCTTACCTCACGTACAGAATCCAGCAGGAAAAAAAATTTGTCAACGTCAAATTTAAAACAAAAGTATGAGGAAAGGACGAACAACCTACAGAAAAAAAATATCAGAGACAGCAAACAAAAACATGTCGTAAAAAAGAGGGCGGGCACCTGTAACGACATTGTCATGTTTTTTATTGTCTCTAATGGCCATAAAGATACGATTCCTAAGTCCAAGTAATTCTTAAACTCCTTTGAGTTTTTATTGCGGGACATTGGGGGCAAGTTCTTCCGCTATCTTAATGGTTACATCGAGTAAATATGGAACTTAGGAAGGGAGCCCTTTTGAATGAGAGAATACATTCGAAGCCACATGTCAAAAAAATTGGACGCATTCCAAGCCAGTGGGAAGCAATTCCATCGATTACATATTCCTTACCCAAAAACGAGATCTGCCACAGAATTTGGGATTCCACTCGTGTCTTGTGGCCTGTTCTCCTTCAGGAAGAAGCCTTATCAACATTTTCCCTCGCTCTTTTGGCTGAACTTTATTTTTTTTCTTTTAAGGGAAACCTCTTCCCGTCCTTCAAAACGGTTCAATTACATTTCCCTTCACACCAAAGTCATAAACTGACACATTTTTGGCAACACTCGAACCTTGCTTCTCGTTTTCATCCGAAAGAAAATAAAACGAGGAAGAGAAAAAGGGAGAGGAGCCCCCGTGTGTTAAGAACTTCAAGCTTAAGTGTATTTCGAGCTATTTTATTTATTTATTCATCTTGGAGTTATTCTTCAGCTAGCGCCGGTGTTGTCAGATTTTTATTGACGCCTCCCTTTTGTGCGAAAAATCCATCCAACAGTTGTGGTTGCAAATGGCGAACAAGACCTACAAAAGTTCGACCAGAGACTTTCCCAAGAAAGCCAATATTTTTGTATGCCGTAGTAGAGAGAAAAAATTTAGTCTCGACAAACAACTACAATAAAAAACAAGCCGGAAGAAATAGAGTGAATCTTTACGGACGTTATTTCTTGAGCTGTAAAGTCGAATTTCCAGCCACGTCGAGTGTTTTACAAACACTTTAATGTGTTAGAAATTTCGGTTATTCAGTACGCTGAAAAGAACAAAAGACACGGAAGGTCTCGGATTGGTTTACAAGTAATAAACATTGTGTACGATTCAAACTTAATAAAAAATAGAAATTGTCATTTTATTCGGAAATTTGTGCCTTTAATTCTGCAATATTACTCAAGCTTTTTATAAAAGGTTCAATTGTTTTTATACCTTTAATTTGAAAAAATAAATTAATCTCGCTGGTATTAAATGCGTAAAGATTGTTACATAAAATATTTTTGCTGAAAGTATTTAAATGTTACTTTAATATGGCAAATATGTTTTGTGCAACTTCATTTTTGTTCCAGTTAAATTTCGTTTCTTGCATTCATCAATAATTCCCTTGTATTTATTACTTATCATTCTTGCTTCCTCTTAAATTTGGTAATTCTGAACCAACAATGCTCCAAATTGGAACTTCTTATAAATCATCGAAATGATAATAATTTTAGAAGAATTCAGAACTGATTAATTTAAGAATCGATCTATTGAAACTATTTGTATTAGTCAGAAAAAATAACTTTTGTTCAAGAATTTAATACCTATTTTTAGATAAATCTATCTAATTCGATTCGATTAACTGAACCGAAATTCCAAATAAGTTTCATGGCATTTTCTGTGTGAAAATAGACATATTTAGTCACGGTATAAACTTCTGGCAATTAAGGAATAAGTTTATTATAAAACACTTGAATCTTTCAAAAAACTAAATTTAAAATCCCTATACACAATCGTTAGAAATTATTAGCAAATATAGTCAAGTAATTTAACTTTTGTTTACTTTTATCGTTGAGAAGCTACTACTAATTGTTTTTTTGTTTAGAACTCCTTTGATGTGGATTGCAAATTTTTAACGTATCCAAACAGCTGATGCTCAATGAAAATTCCTTATTTATTTCGAATTAATAAATCTCCGTCTAAACCATTTCCAAAACTGAAATAAAATTAATGGCTAAAAAGCTGCTATTTTTTTTCTTTTACCCTAAATTCATTTGAATTAAATATTAATTTTTTCTCATTAATAGAAGAAAGGAAATGTCATCACTTTAGACAGATGAAATAAAAGAGGACCATTTTGTGCTCAATCTGCACCCAGAAGCTATATCAGTCTTGTCTTTTGATTAAATTTTCGTTTCCAAATCAGATGAAAGTCACGACATTTTCATATGCCAGATGGATCTCGGTCTCTTTTAATTCCTTTAAAAAACAATATTGCTCAATAAAGTCATCTGCTGTCACGTTCAATTTGAAATAAGCTGGAGTTAATAAAAGAGCCGAAACTGCTTCCAAAACAAATATAAATTACTTTTTTAATAGAATACGTTTCACCTTCAGATGAATCTCAAACCTTCTATACAAAGAAATATCAAAGGCGCACCAGCATCTGAAATTCTTAATTAGCATGAAAAGAATGGATTTGTTTGGAGCGCAATTTCTCTCATAGGCGGATGGAAACAAATAAAGGAATGCGAACCTAAATTCAATTTCGTTTACTGTAACACGGAATTACTACATAAGGAATTATAGATAAGACAGACATGCAGCATATTCATACAATTTCATGCAAAATATTTTCATTTTTATAAAAAGTGCAATGTATTGCTATTCTTGATTAAATAATATTTTAATGCAAATTTAAAGAAATAATTATCGAAGTTATATGAAAATAAGAAATCGTTCTATTTTCTTGTTAGTTTGTGCAATAAAAAGCAAATTTCTCACTATCAAATTATGTACATTTACACTACATAGCTTGACTTTTAAAGTAACGAATTTATATCTAATTATACTTTTTAACCAAAATCTTTACAAATTGCTGTTAAAATTTCATTTTAATATTCTTTTAAAATCTCCTAAATCCTAGTTTCTATTTTTATATATGAAGAATGAATTTTTTTTTGTAAAGTTAATTATTTACACCCAAATAATTTTTTATAATACTTTGCTGAAAAAGAATATTAACAGTTTAATAAAAGTATTTAAATAGTTTAAAGAAGTAATGAAATATTTTTTGCTGTGTACACTTACTTATTGTTTCTGCGATTTATATTAATATTAGTTTCATATTATTTACTAAGGCCCATTATTAGAGAGAAATATCTAGCAATAAAAATATAACAACTGTATATGAATTTAATACATTCATACATATACCCACAAAGTAAACCATTTTGAAGAAGAAAATATGCTAAATACTGAAATAAGGGATTCAATTCATTTTTTCATGCAAAATGTGCTTTTGTTCGAGACATAAGAGTAGTAGCTAAACGCCATATGAAATTATTTTTGCAATAAGTGAGTAGCATTTACAAAGAGTCGGATTATATTTATTACTTTTTTAAAAACATGAATAGCTTCAAGTCAAAAATAAAACCGGATAAAATTTCGCCTTCTTCATTAAGTCACATTAATATTTTATTGATTTTCTATCTACACTGCTCTTCTGAGTGTTTTTGTCGAACTTTTAATGTCATCGTTTCTGTCAGATTAACACTGCGTAAACACAAAATAATGCATCTAATTTTAATGATTACTTTTCCATTATGGTCTCATGACATTTATAGACATAGGTGTTTTTGTGAAACTTGCAGCCTGAAAATAAAAATTTTCCCAAAATTTGTTCGACGTAACAATAAAAAATTAAATTCATTTTCGACTACTAAGAGCGAACTATTCCCAGCGTTTATTCATTTCAATCTTCCATCTAAAAGATATCAGCGGGAGAAAATGGCATCTAAATGACATCTCTCCCCAGCGTAGTGGAGCGTATATCATTTTTACAACGCGTAATAATATTCTCGAAACTAAAATCTCTAACTAGAAATAATAACACTTCTAGTTATAAAAAAGTCAATTTAGAAACAGTTTCTTTACAAAGGACTCTAAGTTGGTTAAGAGAAATAAAACTCAATCGAGCCCGCCTCGTGGAGTGACATCATTGGCAAAGAGCAATATCTTCTTGCGAGTTGGCAGGGAAGGCGTCGTCTAGTAGACTGTAAATGTCGCTTTCTCATAATGCACTCATGACGTGTGACCCCTAGACGGCGAAACCAGCTCCTTAACGACTTGCCGTAAACTTCCTGGAGATCGAGGGAATTCAAGGAGAGAAAGAAAAAACTCGAGCATCCGGTGATAAGAGTGGAAGATGAAACTTGAGGAGTGAACCTGGAGATATGATCCGAGCCCCATCAAAGCTACTGAAACAACCTTCTATCCGGGATCATCTATAAAGGGAGTACTTTTCAGTTTCCCTTTCCCACTTTTTCGAGGTTCTAAGATCACCGAAACCAGGAATTATCTAGCGTAGTGGGAACGTTTCCCTGAACGCGTGTTTCGAGAAGGCTGGCAAGGCTCCCGATTTTTTATGGTTTTTTTAAGCGTTTTATCGGTTTGATTTTTGTATTCTTGGCTTATGGGTACAGTAAAAATCATTTATGGCTCACAAGGAGATGAATAATTCATTTTTTTAAAGGATCTAAGCGAGACTTTATAAGGTCCACCCAAGGAAAAATGCAGTAAAGAAGAAGCGGCAAGGAAGTGTGAAAATGTTGTGCGGGGGATTAATAAAGATTTCACGTCTTTCTTTTTCGCATGCATCGCAAATGCAATCAAAGTCCACTTAAACTTCGGTTAAAGTGTAGTTAAATTGCAAACAAGGTGATGAAACAGAAGCCAGTTTCTGCCATCGGATCGTTGGAATGCACACTCAACGTTATTTCAAAACCGATGCATCTAAGAATCCTTTTTGAAAAAGTAAATGCGAATTTATCACTCATTATTTGTTGAAATTAAACTGTAAAATTCCAAATGCGTGTCATTTTTTTCATCCACGTAATTTTTCTCATTTTTTGAACACAGCTTAAATTATAACTGTATTTTTCGTTGTCAGAAATCCTTCTCTCTTTTTGAACTCAATGTACAAAAGAGACTGAAAATTGTTTCTGATATAATGCTTTGGCAGTTAAT
Source organism: Araneus ventricosus (assembly GCA_013235015.1). NCBI lineage: Eukaryota > Metazoa > Arthropoda > Arachnida > Araneae > Araneidae > Araneus > Araneus ventricosus. Next base: position 447,702 of record BGPR01000165.1, on the reverse strand, counting down.
TTTAAGTGTCTCACATTTCCGTGAAATAATTAAGAGTATCAATCTTTCACTTGATTTACGCTGCCATTTAATGATATAAATTAATGAGTTATGAAAAATGTAGTTCTCGATTTTAATCTTACAATCTCAAAAGAGAAAATAATTTAGACAGTATGAGATATTCAAACGCAGATATACCCACTTTGTCATTAACGTGTCAAAATCATAGAATAATATAAATTAAGTGCAGTTCTAACTCATTCAATTTAAAGCAAACTTGACATCCTCTTTACGGCAAGTAAAAAGCCGGAAATTAATTTCACGTTTTAATTTAATTATATTGTCTGACAGTGATAATAGGCAAAATCTTACAGCGTCAAAAAACAACATCCGGGATAATAAAATTACAGATAATTGCGAAGAAAATACTCTGAAATGCTATAATTTCTGTATCAAGATGAAACTAAGATATCACATGCATATTTTGCATTTCTTCTTCGAATTTAAAACATGTCATGAAAATTCTTATTTTAAAAATTATGATACATGTAAGAAAGCTGACGAAATTTTATTTTCTTCTCTTAGAAAACTTATCATATATTATGTAAACAAAGTTTTTCCTATTGGACACTTCAATTTTAATGATTCTACGCGTTTTTGAGAATAAATAATCCACTGGTATAACTGATAACCATTTTAATCCATAACATTCTTTTTAATTTTCTTAACATTAGTGTAATATAGAAATGCAGAAGAAAATGAAGATCATTAAAGGAAAAAGCAAAACATTAATAAAAAATAATTTGTAAAGATATTTGGTTTTATTGAGTATTTGTTTACAAAATATGTATATTGGATATAGGTACTCTTTTAGAAAAAAATTATATTTAATGCATACATCTTTTAAAAAAAATATCTAACATATATCACTGAAAAATAAAGACTACCTCGTAAACAAGTAGAACTTGTTATCTCATCCGATTCTTTTTGAACAGAATACAAGAAAAATTGCGACAACCAAAAAACATCCTTTACAAATATTAGTCTTCTACTCCGCCAAGAAACATGAAGTACTTTAAATAACAGTTTTACAACACACTGAAGAACTCGACAACAAAATCAAATTCCGACGCTTAAATTTCGCCATTTATCAATAATGTTTTCATAAAATGCGTTCTTGCAGTCGATATTGTGCCATTTTTCACCCACAACACCAGCGGTAGAAGTGCTGACATGCCTAAGTTTCTTTTCTTTTTCTTTTTTTCTTCCCTCTTCTTACTTCTTCTGATATCGGCACTTCGATATTAGGGCAGAACGTCGGAAACTTGTCCGATGTGTTGTTAAGCGTGATCTAAAGGCAAAAAGGGTAAGGAAAAGGGTAAAGAAGAACCAATAGCAGCCGAGAGAATAATGACTATGCGGAGAGAATAAGAAAATTTTCCCTTCCTGGACCGTTCAATATCTGGATTTTGTTGAAAATGTTTTATGGATCGAAATCCGAATTATGTCCTAACCTGTCAGCTACTACGATTATTGTTACGGGACCAGCATCTCCCCCATCTTTTCTTCCGTAAAATCGTAAAATATGAGTCGATGAATTTTTATATTTGGCAGCGATGTCTCGAGAATAGGTTTCTCAAAACGAATTTGGGCAATTTGTTAGAAACAGAGAATTAGCCGAAAGATAAAAACACGGCTTTTGAAACTTTTCCCGTTCGTAACCCTTAATTACTTGAAAAAAATATCGTTACCGAAGTTTTGACTGTTATATAGTGTTTGGTGTGAAAACGTCTCTCCGCTCGTCACATTGATAGTTGGTCGAACTTTCTTGTGTGACAAAATACCGTCAGATTTGAATCACTAATAACTACGAGACTAATAATGCGAAAAGAATGGTTGACCCTACTGCAAATAGATCATATCTGTAAGAGTTTATCGCATAGTATTTGTTTTGCCTGTGACGTCATCGTACCAGTGTAGGCGCATGCGCGTGATTGTTATGAATTAACTTTATGTAAGGTTATATATATAAGTATAGCATGGAAACGCGTTTAGCTAGGACGTTGATTCTGGTGTCATTTTAAAGAGCTTGAGGAGTGTTACTAGGACCAAAGTGAGATAAGAAAAATATTTATCAGAATATAAGTAAAAATCTGTTTTAAATTGAAAATTTCAAACTCCGCATGTTTTTTTATTAAAACATTCTGAGTTTCCTTTCGAATTGGACGAAACTTACAGAATACTTGACAATACGTAAAAGAAACATTGCATTAAAATTTGAATATTACGGGAAATATGAGCATTTGTAGTAAATAATGTTTTACTGCGCATACGCGAAATGTAGTTCTATATACTGGTGCCATGAAAAGCTACTCTAAATAAAACGTAAGAAAGGCACAGTTCGGGTCCGCGCCGTAGATTTTTTCGTGAGAACGTCGGGATAAAATCATGAAACAAGTATTTCGTATTAATATGTAATTTAATTATCAAACTCTTTAATACAATATTTACACAGAGTAGTATAATGTTTACAGAATAGATTAATCACAAGTTTATCACATGTAGGAAGGGTCTGTGGTAGCTTGTGATTTTTCTATACTGTAACCGTTATACTGCTCTGTGTAAATATTGTATTAAAGAGATTGATAATTAAATTACATATTAATACGAAATACTTGTTTTATGATTCTATCCCGACGTTTTCACGAAAAATCTACGGCGCGGACCAAACTACGCCTTTCTCATGTTTTTATTTTTATTATCTCTGTTATACATTTACTTAGAGTACCAGCATGGGAAAATGAAATTAATAACTAAAAAAGAAAAAAATATATCTAATGTATTTTTATAATAAATTTTAATATTAGGTTTTAATCAGGATGATTTTCATAATTACTTCTAATTATTATTGTTGCAGAATTGACTTTGAAGAAAAACTATTATAAACTATCCAGATTATAAAATTTCCCCACGAAGTTTCGAGAACAAAATATAAAGTTTAGGAAGACTTGACTAATAAACTATACAAGAACTGAATGAAATCGATATGAATTGTATTAATTATTACTTAAATATAATTGTATTAATTCTTACTGTATGGTTATGCTTATAAAGATGATGTGTTACATGAATATTTGAGGGATATCAAATTAGATTATTTAATAATCTTTTATAACATCAAATACGAAAACAAACAAATATTAAAAAATACGAAAAATTTAATTTCCTATTTAAGCATAGAGAAAATCAAAACCATTCTTAAAAATCTGGTCAAAATGGGTGAGTATAGATTCAGATTAAACGATATACTGATATTCGTAGAAATTGTTTGCCATTTTTAATTAATCTAATTAACAACGAATTTTTTATACAATTTCAATTATCAGTGTTTTACTTTTCAAATTACAGAAATACGATAAATGATTGATAAATTTCATTAAATGCTGAAAGTTAGCCAAAGCTTTTCATTATTAAAATACAGTAAAATGTATAGGTGATTGACCTAAAAAACTCTAAAAATATGCCCACAAAGTATTATTATATTAGTAAAAACATAGATTTTCAATTCCTAAAACAGAGCCATATTTCTCATTAATTTAGAAATGGTATTATGTTTTGGAATACTTCACTTATTTACGAGGTAATATTTGATTTTTAGCTTCCAAAATCTACCGATATATTTAAAAGAAAATGACATGGAAATCTTAGAAAATTGACATAAATTAAAAAGCAAATATATAATTTTATTTAATAATTTAAATTAAAGAACATATTCCATTAAACTACCTCTAAAAGGTTATGATTCTAAATTTTATTAACAATTTTTATTAAAATCCCAAGTGTTTCAGAATGGGATTGTTACTTTTGAACGTTAAGCAAATGCTTTTATAAAATTAAGTCAACTTTAAAAAATACGTTTTAGCGAATTTTGTGATTTAAAAAAATAACGAAAATTAAAATGAAATCATTTGCTAGATATATTTGGTGGCTGATGTGGCCTCATTGTGTAATCTCGCCTGTAAGACCAATGGATGTTGGTTAGACCGTGGATAAGACCGAAGAACTGTGGACTCGTGACTCAGTTCCATGGAAGATTCGCCATGTATACGAGTCTGGTGAACGTTAAATTCGTCAAAGTTTATACCTTTGGCGCGGTGTGCAAGTTTCGTCACGGCTTGCTGGCTCAGTTTTCGTACTCTTCACTAGATGAAGGTTATGAATTACAAGTTCCTTTCAAAAATAATCCTCGTGTAAATTCAAAACGGGTCGTTAATCTAAAGACGCTAAACTAATCCAGATCGGTTTATATTAAAGCCATGCTACGAGAAAAACATTATAGTTACAACAAAAAAGAAACAACAAAACACATTAGAAACAGAGACAGCAACAAAAACAATCCGAATTTAAAAGAGAATCTTTTGAAATATTTGTAAATATTATATTTCTTTTAAAAATTCAAGATTCATCTATTGGAGTACTTGTGTTATAAATGTGCAATAAATGTTTTTACTGCAATTAATTCTGTATTTAAGAGTACTCTTCTAAAACCTTAATATAAAAAATTCGCAAAATACAAATTACGAGACAAATCTGTGTTTAAATAATATTTCAACGAAAGTAACGTTTTTGAATAGAAGCGTAAGCAAAAAATAATCGAGTATTTGTCAACTCCCATTTAAAAGATTATGTAATTTGATGAATGCTTATTCTTCAATTTGTAGGAAATGTTTTTTCTTCAACAGATATTTCTTATAGAGAGCTTTTAACATTTGTTATGAAGAAAATTTGATAATGATTGTTTGCTGGAAAAGTAATTACTTTTCCTTAGCTAATTTATTTTCTTAAAAGACTAGAACTGTACTTATTTCATTTCACTCAACGTTCAAAGCTATTTTTCCTTTACTTTTATGGTTAGTTTTATTTTTACTAGTACGCTTTAAAAGTAATTAATGAGATTAAAAAAACAGAGGGTTAAAAAAATATCAAAAGAAATCAGTGTTATGTGCCTTTAATATGAAAATAAGATTTTTCAGAGGAAAAAATATTCGCGAAAAAAAACTTTTTCCGCATGAAATGCTTCAATCCTGGATAATGTCTTTATTCATGGAACTAAGATATCACATTTCTACCAAAATGACTAATCCTAGGTTTTATTTATGTTTGAAAAACATTGATAACAGTTTTCATTTAATCACCATGTACTATGTTGTTTTTAGGTCTGCTCAGCGGAATTATTTCTCCAATCCCCAGAAGCATTTTGTTTATTGGTTTGTTTTCATTCGACGAAGTTTTCTTGTAATGAAAGAGATTGTATTTCTCTTCGCCGCAAATTTTAATAAAAATATTTTTCAAACCTTGCCTAGCGGCATAATGGCGAAGAAATGGTAGGTTCTACAACGATAAATCCCCCCTTTCGCGAAAATATATTTATTGCGACCATAATATATTAGATTTTCTATTAAATTTTCGAGATTTCTTTTCTAGGGGAGAAAAAGAAAGAACATCCTTTTTGCATTTCATGCTCCAGTTTTTATATTTTTAAAACTGAAATATGCATCGCACCCATCAGCAAAAAGTATTTGTTTCTCGGTCATGGAACCCCCAAAACAACTTGCAAAATTGTTTCGGAATTCTTTGATTTATACAAGTCGGGTAAATTCCTCACAGTAATCTTAAATAAATGTTATTGTCCTACATTCCCCAGCAGGATCCTGGCTTATATTTGAAATTAATCTGGAGGAGCTTTTAAGTTATGATGTTGCCGTTCCTTCACGGCGTGCATAATATCTCTTCATACTGATACGAATCAGTTTAAAGGGAGTTTTTTTTTTCTGTTTAAATGCAGGTCATCGGTCAGAATGTCTTTAATCATCAAGCCTCACTTCACAATAAAAGATCACAATATAAATTTTGAATGAGTAGCTTTTCTCTTTCATTCAGCTAAAGGTTCAAAATTCTATCAGTCGAATTTAAAATTAATTTTCATTTGCACAATTTCTCAGGAAAAGTTAAAACGGTAATATTGAGATACAATTTTATAGCGAGTTAATATATTAAAAAATATCATTGGAAAACTTATTTTTTCTATGCCATTACCATTTATTACTATTATTATCATCAAGTGAAATTCATAAGTTTTTATGCACCTTTTGGTCCATAGCATTTATATGTCTTTATTTTGATATGAATGGATTCGAAATATTTTTTCCTTTGAATGAGGATCATTAACATTAATATATAAAACATTACATTAATATATAAAAGGTATTTTACTTCGATCAGTTTTTTTTTAATACAGTGCATTTTAAAGAGTGGTGCCGCGGTGGTATGACAGTAAGATCTCTGTTTCGGCATCAGGATCTTTCATGACCGAAATGCAGTTCCGCCAAAGATCTGCCATATATATAAACCTTGTGATTGGTGGGGCTTGGTGGGGCTTGGTGGACCAGTGTTAAAATATCGACCTCGGGGCCGGAGGGTTCAAGGTTCGAAACCAGATTCCACCGAAGATCCACCATGCGGAACCCTGGAGAGGGGGGCGCCAGCTCAGGCAACGCCCTCGCCGTCTGACTGCAGCTCAAAATTACGAGGTCCATCCCAAAATAGCTACGGACGTTAGGACGTTAATTTAACTAAACTTAAATGGTGCATGTTGTACATGACGTTGAGTGTCAAACGTGAATCCACTGATGGGGCGGAGGAGTGTGGTTCAGGAGTCGATCAATTTATCTGACCGCGTATAAAAAATTAAGCGTTTCGTTCCATAATAACCTCATGTTGTTTCTAAACGGGACGTTATTATAATTAAATTAAACTGAAAATTATTACAATAAAAAAAATATTAGTAGATATGTGTTTTAATTTCAATGAGCTCAAAATGCAGCGGTCATGTAAAATGACAGCTGATTCATTTCAGAAACCTCAGAAAATTTCTTTATTTATATCGCTCTTTGTTTTGACATAGCATTTTAAAAAAGTGAATTAATAAAAGTTAAACTTTAAGGTACTTTGAAAACGCAAATACGCAAAGAAATAGCTTCATAAAGATGATTTCATGCAGAATTGATGTCTGTAATTTTACATATCTAAGAATTATTTACAGGAAATATAAAATTTAAGACGAGTTCTTCTTTATGTTACTACTAGTTAAGAAAACATTATACGTGGAACTGATGAATTGGTGCATGATTGAACATTGGCTTGGTAATTTGCAATTGATTCATGTGTAAATCAAGATTTTGGCAATGTGTATGTAATTGTGACTTAACTGTATAAGAAAATTAAACTACTATTTACAACTTGATATAATATTTTTATCAGTCTCATTACTGGGTTCTAATCGATTTCTTATTTAAATAAAATACTCAACTTAATCCTTTCGGCCCCGGCGTCCTAGTATTCGGACCCATCTTTATATTAGTCTATATTCCGCATTTTTAAGAATTTCCACTTCAAAATTCTAGGTCCTACTAATTATGCCTTCAAGAATAGGAAGATGCTTTCATTTCGGCTCAATAGTTGGCAGCGTAGTCGCAACAGAGAAAATAATAGAGGTTTCTGACCATATGCAGTCAAAACGCAAGTGCATGTTTTTTGAATCCTCAGAAACATTATTTTATTAATCCTCTTCTTTTTGAAAAATTCCATAATATAAATCATACTATTTCTGCCTAATTCAGTGCTTTTAACTTAAAAATAATGAGAAATATACACTACAAATAAGAATCAAACATTTATTCTACTAATAGAACGTCAGGCCTTAGAGCAGACAACATGAATTTTTATACTTGTTCTATTATTAGAACACCAGGTGTCTATAGCACAAAATGTTTGCCTTGTCTTACATTTAACGATATTTCCTCTAAAGAAAATTGTGTTGGATGTTTATTTTGAGCATTTTACAGTTGTTATTCATTTATTAACCGTAAAAATTGATGCAAAGTTTAAAACGGATAGACGAGGTTTTTCAAATAAATATGTTACAGAAGCTGACAAAATTGCTGTAGTGAAATGGTACGGCAGTCTTACGGACGTAGTTAAAAGATGGAACAAAAAAGAATGTCACTTTTCTTGAAGTTCCAGATCTGAAATTGTAAAGTTTCACAATAAAAGTATAGGGGCGGGAGTGGACAAGAATGACTTATTAATGTTATTGTACCGAACGACTATAAGTAGCTATGCTCAATAGTTATGCTCAATATATAGCTATATAGTTATGCTCAAAGAAATTTTTCCTGATAATTTCATACAAAATAATTGTAAATTAACTTTAATTTTTTTCTTTTTACTTAATTGAAGCCTGGTGTTCTATTAGTAGGATAATTTTTAATTAGTTTGCTAATTGACAAAAAATTATGATACTTCATATTTAAGTTAATTATATAGAATACTAGCTGTTACCCGCGACTTCGTGCGCGAAGAATTTGAATTGCTACTTTTTTTTAAATTTACGAATGTAAATGTTTCGTTATATATAGAAAGGGGAAATCAAAAGTTTTGACGGTTGATAATACATAATTGGACGACTAATTTAATTCTCTGTTTCTGTAAATTACATCATTGTACTCAATGGTATCATCTGCTCTTTGGAATATATCATCCACCATTCTATATGTCACCTGCTTCTAATGTTTAAAAGAATACATAAGACGAAATATACCTTCCTATTCTAAAAAATCTGACAACCATATCATTTACGTCAATGGACGATCCTGGTTTGTTTATTTTGGATTCATAGACCGTTTTCCGGTAACCTTCCGATTTAAGCAATCGCCAAATCTATTTGGCAACTGTATCAAGCGCCAAGCTCGAATTAGTTCTTTCTTTAGTAAACAAAACGTTGAATTCCGTGTTCTTTGGGTTTGTGTAATCCTTTCTATTTAAATCGGTTAGAACCAGCTCTTAAAGTATTAAAATTCGAAACGGAACTATTGTAATTAGCTAAATCGTTTGGTTACAAATTTAACCGCCAAAAAAATTTTGGATGTCGATGAAAAGAGCGATAAAGAATAATTTTGGCAACCTTTCCACTAAATTAGGCTCTTATTTTAAGTAAATATTGAACGATATTTTCATTAGTTATACCTTTAGTTTTTAAATTTTAATCTAAAAACTCTTGGAACTATATTATATCTACCATTAGATTTCTGTCCCGGCGTTTATTTTTCAGTTATTATTCCAGATATTATTTCTTTTCTCAGCAAGATCACGTGATGCATGACTTTAAAAATAAGTTATTCCACATGCTTGCGCTTTTCTGAAGGATCACGTGACATTTCATTTTGTTTAAGCATTCCTTAAGGATCACGTGGCAGTTGATTGAAAAATAAAGTAATAATCTTCATCGCAAATCGCTTGTTGATTATTTAATTGTTATCTGTAACCAAAAATAATGAATTTAACATGATGTCACCTACCCTATGTCCGATCCTGGGTTTCAATCTACAACTCGGCCAATTTTCATCCAAATCGGTTTGGTAGTTTTGCCGTAAATGCGTAGCAAACAGACAGACACACTTTCGCATTTATTATATTATATGGATATTTATAAAAATAAGCAAAATTTTCAGAAATAAAGGTGAATTAGTTCAAAGTCTAACCGTTGCCTAGCAACGGAGTAGCTATAAATCTTTGTTATTTCAAAATCGTCTGCACGAATTTTAAAATTTTTGAACATTTAAAAATTAATAACAATCGAAGGGAAAATGTCAGAGAAATAAAATTGGTATCATTGAAAAGGTAAAAATTTGAACTTTAAGATGGTATAAAACTATTTTTTGTCGGACAGTTTGCTCCGAAGTTACGGCGGAAAAACGGTTTCGGTTATTTTCTAATTAACTGACTGTTTAATTAACTTTTGGACTTAGAAAAGTTCATAAGTGTCTTCCCCTTGTCTTAAATAATAAGTGTACAAAATTTGGTTGAAAACCGTCCATTGGTTTAGGAGGAGATGTGGAACATAGCCACATACCCACATACATACCCACATACATATCCACATACATATCCACATACCCACAATGACTTTTATTTATATTAAGATAGCATTTTCAACCACTAACTGATTTTGTATCTGTCCTGTGCATAATTCAGGGCCGAACGGGTTAAGAATAAATGTTAATGAAATATATTCTTCAGTTTCAAAAATACTGAAATCTTCGAAAATAAACGAAATACCTCAGATTTAGTTAAAAAGAAATAGCAATATTATACGGCTTAGAATCTGAATTATTATTATATACTAGACCAATTCGAAAAACCAACTACAGATATCATATTCGTATTTTAGATTTAACATTGGAAAAATTAATTTACAATTGCATTCATAACTCTTGAGATCTGAAAACATACATGCACAAATCCGCTTAATTCTACAGTAACAATGAAAATAAGCTACAGAGAACAGGATTATATATAAATTTTCATTATCTTCCATGAAATGCTTTTCCGAAAATATATTTGAACAAACTCCAAAAGATTTTTTTCTATGATTTTAACCCCTTTATCTAGCACAATCTTCAAACGCCATTAATTACTGACAGATAAAGGATTGCTAATAAATAAAGTAACCTATCAAGCTAAATATAACTTCTGTGACCTAAGCGTTATAACTTACATTTGTGATATGTTTTACAGTAATATTGAAAATAGGAAAAGGAAAGAACAGTTAATGTATGAACCAGCATTATCTTCTTTGAAATACTTTTAGGAAAATACTTTTGCGAGACCAAAATTTACTCACATTGTTTTTAACCCCTTTATCTAAAGCAGGTCCTAACTAAAACGTCCCCAGTACTTTTGCAGGATAAAGTTCGTGGAAAGTTTAATTAAAATCCCCAAAATCTCCAGGTATTCCTTGGGGATTAACGCAATTTATGCGATTCATCTGCAAAGAAAGTTTGAAGGTAATCAGTTTACTGATTTTGACGTTTTCTTCCGACCGAGGTCTCCCAATCCGAACAAACTGAGATATTTTCATCAAAGTCTTACATTCGCATTAGTATCGATTTAAAGGTAAGCCTAGCATAATAATTTCGTTTTCTGTTGTCATCCGAACTGAACGTCGCATTCTTTCCACTGTAGTAGAGACGTTCTTCTGCTGAAATATTTTAGCCGGGATGTCCTTTTTGCTTCTTTCAATGCGTATTTCCGCAGCATTAAACAAGAGAGATATTTTTAAGGCGGCTCTTTGAAGCGTTATTGATAAGAAAGAATTACATATTGCTGTAGGTGACCTCGCAGGCATTAGTTGCTTTCTTCAAGTAAAAATGAGAGCCTTTCTTTTCTTGGTATGGTTGGCTTCCTCCGATACAAGAGCTAACTCATTTCTCCGAGATGAATAATTTCTACAGCGCTGATGCATATTTGGCAAGAGTTTTACCAGAGGAAAAAAAGAGGATATAAATTTGGATGAATTTCGCATGATTGCCGGTTTGGCTGCGACATCAGAATACGGGTTTAATCTAGCGAGAAGACGAAGGCAATTGTAGATGCAATTAGCTGTTTCCCTTTATTGACCATCTAACGGAATCATGCGACAAATGAAATTTCCTCTTATTGCCGAAAAGCGTTTGCTCATTTAAGTTTAATTATAATGCAATAATCCTGTATGAAAAGGAGATGTTCATAATTATTTATGGAGAACTTAATTAGTTTTTTCATAATGGAAGCAGTAACGCATATGCTGATTCGCAAACATGCAGCTTCGTTGTTGCAAGCAACATGTATTTGATTAATAAGTTAGCTTAACGTTATTAGATGTAAAATTACAAAAAAACCATTTGCAGTTATTAATAGTATTTATTTATTGAAAAATATTTTAACGCCATATAAAATGTAACATCTTTCTTTAAAATCTTTGAAACTTAAAAGGGAATAGTTTCATAAGTTAAATCTTTTAATTGTTTCTCCATTACAATTATATGGCTTTAACAAGAATGATAAATGCATTTTAGCTTTAAACAAGTTACTTTGGAAGTAATAAGCACAACAATGTCCTAGTATAGTAATGTATAATATCGGAATATATAACTTAAACTACTAATAGCTTGACCTTTTCAGATGATTTTAAGAACATTTTATGGATCAAACATTCGTAGCAGCCGAAACCTTGAGAAAAATCTTGAAATTATTACATTTATAATTATAATTATATTTTACTCGAAATTTTTGAAATATCATATTAATAGATATCACTAAAATTCCGAGTTAGTATATTTTGGTTTTAATTTTTATGTTCTGAAGTGCTTTCGTTTTGTTGGAATAGCAGAGTGTGGCAGCAGTTTATGGTGATATAATGAGGAGTTAGAACTTTAAAAACTAATCAATTTATTAAAACATTTAAAATTAGAAATTAATTCAACTTGAGTTACATAAAAGAAAAGACATATGTCTCAATCTACACAAACATCATTCCAATTCTGATATAAATACTTATACCTTAAATTAACATAAACATTCCCACTTTTGTAATGACGTCATAATACAAGCGAGGGAATCAAGAATTGAGGTTCAAATCAACTTTTCCTATTTACATCTCAATTCTCCATATTGGTTTGATGGGAGGTTTCTATTTATATTCATGCCATAATTCGTTAAGGCAGATAAATCAAAGGTTAAGCAAATGTGAAGAAAGAAGAAATTAAAGTTTCGTCTAGCACTTTTGTTAACAGAATGTCTATTTCATCTTCAAATAAGTTTTGCAATGTTAGTTAAATTTGAGAACTCACCAACTTATTAACATGTGCCATGACGGTGCCAAGGCTATCAACAAATCGCAACTTGAGATAAGCAGAAAAATTCATGAATAAATGTTTGTGTTTGATACCCAGTTTCTGCTGTGGGAAAAATAACTTCTAATTTTAAAAAACAACTGTTAAATTTTCCCAAGCAATGATCGCACGTAAATGGACTCAGTATCTTGCCAATAGAAAGCTAATGGGGAAATATTATTCGTGTTACTTCCCGAATGTTTAGATATTGATGTTGCATTAAACTGTTTGAGACTTGTAAAAATGTTACATAAATTCAGACGGAGTAAAATAATCGCCCGAACATTAAATTTGGATGAAATATACAAGTGTACGGTAGTAATACTGAATGAGAAACACATTCACATATTTAATTATATTTCACTTATAAAGGAGATATTGCATGGAATCTCAGTCAATTTGTTACGGGGGGTCAATTTGTTAGCATTAATTGGTTACGGGGGTAATGCAAGCAATATTCTCTTTACGCCTTTAATTTGAAAAAAATGTTAAAAGGACTGTTAATAACACCTAGTTCATTTCAAAATTCGATCGTTGTTTACGTAATATGAATTGCATAAAATTCCATGGAAAAATTCTCAGATAATTCCTTTCTAACCACTGTTATGGTTTAATAATTCAAATCATAAATTTCCAGACAACCGTATGAAAAAATAGAAGCTAGATACTTGCACTACAAAAAGCTACTTTATGAGAATAAAGCATACTCCTTGGTGGAAGAAAGACATTTCTTTTCACTAAAATGAATTATGTTAAATTTGCGTTAACATTCTTAATAACGAAATTAACATATTTGTACAACACTTGAAATGCATGTAATATTTTCTATTATGTTACATTTATTTCATTTCTTTTAAACGTGATGGGTTCTATTTTTCATTATTTGCTTTGACGTAAAATGGTGAACAAGCCAGCGGTCACGCAAGAAAGCAAGGTTATTGATTAATAGTTTAATGACTATTTTAATCGAAAATCTTTCTTTGCACATCCTTGAAGAAATTCTTAGCCAAAGAAGTAAATTTCTCTCAGAAATCCAGTTTGAGGAGAAAAAACGTAGAGTGGAAGTAAAAGAAAATCAAATTAAAAACTGTTCTTCATAAAGAAAACAAGAGATCCAGTTAATGTAAAGACCAAAAACAAAGACAAATACTGGAAGATTGCTTATTTAATTACAGTAAAATGCTCAATTTAATTGAATAAGTTTTAAAACTAGGAAAAGCGATGACAGTTTTTGGTAAATGCACGTTTCTCGTAGAACGTAGAACTCTTCAATGAAAACTAAGGAAAAAAATAAAGAATATGGAACGACGAAACGAAAATAGCAAGTTCTGCTGATGGAATTTAATCTGGCAGATTTTTAATTAAAATTCTACTCGGAAGAAATAAAATACCTGGTGCGATGAAATTTTTATGAACCAGAATAAAGAAATGTTAAATGAATTATGATTACAGAAAAAAAGATCACTTTCAAAAACTGATTTTATTTTTCACTTTATCAAAATTAGCATTTTCACAAGGCTCATGATTATTATTTTTAATCCTAAAATGCTGCATATAAAACTTTACGATAGAAATAACTATTTTTTTGTTACATTAACAATATGTACATATAAGCCAAAAATAAGGTGTTTTTAATAATTTCACTAGTTTCTAGCCAAGTTAGGGAAAACTTTTTTTTCTTTCTTTATTCTGAATGATGATGGTCATCTTTTGAAACGAACAACCTAGTCAGTAAAGAAATTCTGGAATTTATATATTGATGCAAGCCGCAAAACAATTTTTATAGTGATAAACTATAATAAAAAGGAATTGTTTCGATTCTGATACAAATTACAATGCAACTTGTCAATTCAAAACAGAAACAATTCATCGAAGAGCTATTCCGTAACTCATTTTAAAAACGTTTCCTCTGATTTATTCCCGTTTTCATCAACAATTTAGTTTATTAAACAGGTCGAGATCGATATATTGGCGAAATCCACGGAATTGTGAATTTTATGTAAAGAGAACCAATATAAGAAAGAGATGCGAGTCTGAAGCAGAGTTCAGGTTAATTCAATACGGAATGTCAATTCAGTTCACATTAACCACATAAATATTTTATTTTTAGTATTTCAGCTCTGGGATATTTCCTTTAACTCACTATCATCTTTTTATAGCATCATTTTGTTCATGATTTGTAAGTAGCTTATTAAAAGAAAGAGTTAGTGTCTTTGGTGTTCGTTCATCAAATTTTAATTAGTATCAAAAATTGCGCAAGTTAATTTATTGTCAGAAGTAAAAAAATTATGAAATGAAATATTATTGCACCTTTCTCTATTTTTTTAACACTAAATTCAGATATTTTTGCACTTTATGCTCCCATGTAATTTCTTTAAATACAATAGAAGAAATAGTAAGATCCATGGACTGATATTGGAAATCGAATGTTTCTTGAAAATCACGAAGATATGTTACTTGTTCTATTCTAACAGCAAGAAATCCTCGAAATGGGTATTTTTGTTCAGTTGACTTCTTTTCTAAACAAATACAAGTAGAATTTTAATTGAAAATTTTGGTCTTTTTAGGAAACAAAACAATTTAAGAAGACAATCGTCTAAAAGCCTTATTGACAAATTCATTCATCGTTCCTGTAAAGAGAAGTTAACATTAGAGTATATATTGAGGACATTTCTTTTATAAGTTTCAAATTTATATAAAACAGTCTGAAGAAAGGTTTATTGGCAGAATTTTAAAAAATATATAAAATCGATTCCATCTAGGCAGAGTTGTTTGTGAAAATTAAAGGAAAAAGGAAAGCTATTATTAGAGTATATCGTCGTCGCTCAAGAAGAAGTCACTAAGTCCACAAAAACCATTTGAAAGATTATTGCAGTCAATTAGAATTTGCAATTCATTATTTCGTTATAGAAACCTACTATATCAGAGGTTCTCAACCTTTTTTATCTCGCGTACCCCTTGATTATTCTTTTTTGTTTTCGTGTACCCCCTACTATCTCATCCAACCACTCCCTCCACAATCTTCCGTCTATTCAAAGAAGTTTTTTATCAATAATGTTAAGGTTAGCTTAAGTTAGCTTAAAAGTTAAATTACTCGAATTAATAACATTTGCAGAACTTATTTTTGATTTTACATTTTATTCCATTTTTACAATAGTATTAGTTAAACGCCAAAGAAAATGAAACCAATATTGTAATTATTGCGTTTTAACTTATAACGATAGCTAGAAATTACACTTCGTAAAAATTAACTATTTAAGTGGTATAGTTATTAAATAGCAAGTATTCACTTGGAGAAATAAAATTTTATAACTTTTTAAATCCCTTATGTTTTTTTGTTTCCTCCATTAAGAACCTTGATTTCGCGTACCACAGGTTGAGAACCTCTGTACTATATATACATCAGTAAATAAATCGTAGGGGACAGAAATCTGTAAAATAGTATTTACTATTTATCATAACGACTCAAAACTAATTAATTCTAAATTGACCACATTTCGAAGCTACCCTATTGGCACAAGATGATCTACAATATTCAAACGATATCTTTACGATGTTATGCGGTATTCGGAATATCGTAGCAACATCGTAGAGATATCATAGAATATATTGTGCTAATAGGGTATAGTTTTGGACTTGGTGACTTTTGTTTGAACGACGACGATATGATCGAAACCTTAGTCTTATATTACTCAAACAAAGAGTAGCGGCATTAGTAGCGAGAAACAAGTGTTTAGTATTTGCACTGCCAACGTGGCTATTTGATAGTATAAAAGCACAGCATTAATAATATTTTCTATTTTGGTGCAGAAACAACTCAAAGGAAAGGGGAAGTTTATTGACAGAATTTAAATAACTATCCATCAAGACACACTTGCTCCTGTTAAAACCACATATCCATCTTCAAAGACAAACACACCACTGTTTTAACTAATATACTTCTAATATTTCATCATATTTACTTGAAATTAAATTTTCTTGACTATCATAGCTTCAATATTGAGTGAAAACACCTATATACAGGGTGTCCACATTTATCGTGGTCCAATAGCTAATTTCCAAACCGTTAGAGATAGACATATAGTTCCAATTGGGAAAAATGCTTTGAAAAAAGGGAAGAAACATATTCACTAAATATATTTCTAAAAAGTTTACGAATCCTAACTTCTTATACGGTTCCCCGGTCCAATCAGCCATATTTAGTAAAATATTCTTGACACTCTAATATTTTAAACAAAAAAAAAGTCCCACTCTTTTGCGACTAAAAAAAAGCGATTATGGATCTTTGAATTTCATGATTTGTTACCAATCGGCTGCCTCGTCGAGCAAGTGCTGCGCATTGATTGATGGATCGTGGTCTAAGTCAACGGTATTCAAAGATCCATAACTCGGTCAGTTTTAATCGCAGAAGAGTATGACTTTTTTGTTTAAAATGTTAGAGTATCAAAAATATTTTACTAAATATGATTGATAGGACCGGGAGACTGTATAAAAATTTAGATTTCGTAACTTTTTCAGGAATATATTTATTCACTCAAAAACATATATTATAATTTTTCCTTTCATTTAAAGCATTTTTCCAATTGGAACTTTATGCCTGTCTGTAACTGTTTAAAAATTAGCTATTGGACCACGATAAGTGTGGAAACTCTGTATAGTATAAAATGAACAGCTTCTAGGTGTTAACATTTACTGTAGACATTTATTATACATGAATTAATATTGTCTTAGGTTAATAAAATTATTGATTGAAATGTTCATTGGTAACAGAAAAAAAAGCATTTTTCTATTAGTCAGTTCGTTAAACGGAGAATCACGGAAGACTTGTGTTTTTATGAACATCCATTTTAAGAATTCACACGATTTGGAATTGATAAATGTTCCCATTTTCTACTTTTAAGAATAACGATAATCTATTCTATGAATAATTACACTTAACTGCTATAAATAATTTGCATCGATAAATTATTTTAGATTAATAAATATCTTCAAACTAGATTTTTTTAAAAATGAAATAATCCAAGTTTGTATAATAAAAATTCCAATTAAATTGGACCATACGTAATCTCATGTGGCGGCATAATGCAGTTTATAATAGTCGTTAAATTTATATTTCCTTACATTAAAAAAGCGAAGTTTTAAAAACTTATCTCGTTAATCTAAAACTCTTAGAAGCTCAAAATACAGCACTTCACTCCTAGAAAATATAATTTATATCAATGGAAGTAAAGAAATTCAAAAATGAGTTGAATTAAGCAGAATTGAGCTTGATTATAAATTGAATAACTTCAATCAAATGAAAATAAAAATGGAAAAATAGCTGAACATCATATAAATGATCCCAAAAGCTTCGGAAAAGAATTTTCCTTTCGTCTGGCAAAAGATATGACTCAAATTAGGAAACTGAAAAGTGGAATGAATTTGAAGAAAGGAAAAGGGGGAATGCGAGTAAGTTTAAGGAAAAAGAGTCGCGGTTGAAGCACATTATGAAAGAAAGACATGAACCTCTGAATGGAAATTGAATAATCAATGAAAGTAGAGCATGAGGGATAAATTAGTGGCTTAGAAGTTCCACATGAGGGGTGTATCGCAGTTTAAGCAAATGGAAGGGGGTGCAGCAGAGTTTTCTAAATGATGCCAAGCGGGGAAAAAATCATAAGAATATCTAAGAGGGGAATTTGGGGATAAAATAAATTCTCGTTTTGGGAGTGGGGAAGCCGGAGAAGCATGTCTCGATCTGCTTATTTGTATTGGGGGATATTCCTCCGTTGAATGTAGGATACTTAAGTAGTGCATATACATTTTTAGAAAAATGCGCTTCGATTTGTGAAGATAGGATATCCTTCGGAGAGGTTATGCGGAAAATGAATTTCTTCGTAGATGATCATATTATAGGAGTGTTTGCATATAGTAATCTTTTTAAGGATGGTTTATAGGTTTGGACAGCCCGAATGCATTGGAGCTTTTCACAGTTATCCTTGGAGTCTGCATCTACTTAGCCGACTTTGATATTACGACTTAGACATTACTGTAATGTCTGCAATATATTTAAAAGTGTGGCGAAATTATATATTTAAAAGCATTTGTTCAAAAGCACCGTTGACATTTTTGAAGTAGTTAACTAGTCAGAAGCAAGAGGCCATCTGGAATAACATCTCAATGGTTATGAGTTAAATCGCCAAGATATTAGAAAGACAATTAATAAACTTTCTGAAATGCTTTTACATTTAAAATAAATTGTTAGTCGTTTATAATCTGAGCTTTGTTTAATATTTAAATGAAGATTTAAAATAGAAGATAAAATGTTTTCGTGAAACAGTTATAAAAGGAGTTAATGTTTCTATATAAAAAGAGGGAAACCGCAGCATGAAAGTTTGTCTGGCTGGGTTTAGGAGCCGCTAGAGCGGCAATGTTCTGAACATTCCTGAGATTAATTTAAAAATAACGATTCATAAACTTTTAACAATAACATTAATTAAATGAAAGAAATCATTTCCTAAGTTGGATATATTTTTATATAAAAATATATAGTAATCCATCTTGTCTTTTAACTCTTTTCCTATCATAACCAACTATTCGACTTACGATTCTCAGATTTCAGAGATATTGTAATCAATAAAGAATTATCAAAGCTGAAAGAATAACTAAAACAAAAAATTCTGGTATTTAATTTTGTATAAAAAAATAGTTAGTTCGTTACATGTATGAGAAGAATATGTTTGCCTGATGTTTGTTTGGTAAAATTCGTCAACATATTACATTGTACTACATATTAATGACGCAACAGAACAGCATATGTTTTGTCAACAGCTGAATAAAACCTTACTAAATCGCTTGTAATACAATAAAAAGGAAAGTCTTTACTGCGCAAAGGGCAAAAGATTATATGAGAAGGTATAGAGAAAAGTACGCTTCCTATTCTGACAAATCAGAATATCAACATATACAGCATATGCTATTTAAACTACACAATGTTTCATTGTTAAGAAAACTGATTAAAGAAAATATATTCTAAAGAGATATTTAAAAACGATCAGTTGAAGTTAGTTCATAGTTAGCTTAAAGGTCATTAACCTATGAGAAATTTTTCGGTTTAATATCAAATTTAGAAAATACTAGGACTGAAGAACCATCCGATAACTTATGTACTTCATCATCTTTTTGACTGAAATTTAATCGTTAATTTAATGAAAAACAAATGCAATCCTGTGCAAAAAGAAAAACTTACATTATCTTAGAGAGCGTAAATAAAAAATATGAAGAAGTTGAATAATTCAGATTTAATGTTTCTAGCCATGCATAAAATTTTTCCCATTGCACACATTCATTTGCATGAAATGTAATTTATGAACAAAGTTTATTTCTAATATCAAATCTGTCGCCCTATCTAGGGCAACGTGACTAACATCCATACAATCAATTCTAGCTAATTGAATGAAAATTAGATTCGCTTACCTATCTTCGATAAGAAACATATTTTGATTAGAATCTATACACGTCCCTTTAATGGAGAATGTGCTGCCATCTATACGGATGGCGGATTGCCAACCTTTCTGGAACCAGAGTCCGGTTAATTTGCTGGGGAAATGGCAAACTGGAGCTGCAAATAAAAGACACATAAACCATTATCGTCTTTTCAATTGGCTCCCCACATATCTTAATCAGCACAATAAACTACAAAAGATCATACTTTATCTGCACTTTATAAATGGTCCATCTCGAACATTAGAAGAGTTACGAATGATTTCTCTAATAAATCAACACACTAAATTCATAATGAACATTAATTGCGACTTGCAGACATGACATAAATCTTTCTTACTCAGACTTAATGAACCAAAGTGATGTTGATACTTATTGAAAACACACTTAGGGTACTATTTAAATAATGACGTTCAAATTGTCTTTAGATAGGAAGTACGCCTGATAAAAGCATTTAAAAATGTTTGGTTATTTTCCATCTATGTTTGCATTTGTCGATGCTTTTATTTTGATATCTGTAAATGAAAAAATATTATTATTATATTTAGTAATAGAGTAAATTACTGACGGTGAATTATTAGATTAAATAGCAACCGAAATTTATTACATGTATTGCGTTTATACCTAAAAAGTGAATGTTAATTTCTTTATAGATTTCTGTAGCTCAATTAAAATGTAAATATTTACATTTTTCTATATTACTTATGTTATTAAAAGCTATCATGGTAATTATTTGTTGCTAAAATTATTCTTTCTTTAAACTCTTTTCTACAAATGTTGTTTCGAAAAAATTGGAGCTGTTCCATAGTTTGTCTGCAGTAACTTCTGTCAAGTAGCCCTAATGTCCCAGTTTTACGTTTTTTACCACAGAACATTAACTTTTCTTGCAGTTTTAAAGGTTATGGTAGGTTTCAACCGAAGTGATAATTTATTAAAAGTTCAGTTGTCATCGCTGTTTTGTTTACAGAAAAGAAATTACATAAAGCATAGATATTCATTTGGCAGTAACTCGCTGTGAAATGTTAAAAGTTTGTCCGTTTTTGACTTCTAAGAAATTAACAGAGCAAAAAATTAGATCTACGTTGTTAAAATACAGAAAATGACTTTTGCAAAAAAACTGACTTTTGTAGTTTATGTTGTTACATTGTAGAGCATTTAAAAATTATTAATATTCCCACCTCTTGTTCAGGCCACAATCTAACCAAAGAGGGCACAGTGCCAAAACTTCCCAACCACAGATCATTATTGCTTCCTGCACAATTATAAGAAATATAGTAAAGTTTACGGATTATAAAAATTTCCTTTGACGAGTTAAAATATTGAAGCGTATCGCTTAAATGCATACAAAAACCAAAACTGGCGTAGAAAAAGAGAAAACCGGAACACTGATTGTAAACAAGAAGTTTCCTATTAATTAATTAAAAATATCTTTAAAATTTATTTCACAGATTTTTGTAGAAAACAGAAAATGCATTTTCACCATTTGTTAGTGTGAAGAAATTGTCAAGAATCTGAAAGTCTAGCATTCCGAAATAAACAGCATGATTTCAAGTATCTTCTTTTAAAATGTCTAGTTTTTGCGGAATACATTCATAGAACTGAAACTAATTTTTAGAATTATCTACAACGAGCTTCCGACCAGGATTTATAATTAAGCAAAATATTTACTTTTTCTACCTCTTAAAACCTATTCAAATGTTAGTTTTAAAAATATTTCTGTTTTAAAATTAGAGCGATAAAACCCACATAAAGACCCTAAGGTTCATTTATTGTCATTCGTTAAGTCACTAGGTGACAAGCAGTGCAATTGCTGGTGAACAACGATTTAAATGGAAAGACAAGGAACATATGAAACATAAATATTACATGTCCTTTTAGGGCGATCAATTTTCATTATAAAAATGGCGTTGCCATTTCGATACCTACTGTTAAACCGGAGGCGAGAAATAAAGAAAAGGTTTCTTTATTCCTTAGACAAAAGTAGGAAAAAGGCAATAAAAGCACCGATCAGTTAAATGTAAGATGCTACGGGGCGACCACTACAGCTTCATTGGATTCGCTTTCGAGGCAACATCGGGGATGTTCTTAAATTACCCCCATAAATTACATTTACCTTAAGTCGTTGCTTGATTTTCCATTTTTTCGGTTCCTTTACTACCCTCTCGTGAGCCATTTATGCTCCTTTTGCGAATGATTTCGACTGGAAATTAATCTGAACATCGCTTATCACATGTCACCACTACTTCTTTGTCTTACACGGAGTTGCTGCGATAAGTGAGGGTAGAGAGGGTAAATTAAACCAACCAACCAGACAAACGGTATTTGCGAAGTTTCTGCGTCTCGTAAAGGGACACGGGTCTTAAAGAAGCAGATGGTATCGCAAACATCTACCAACAGCAACAATTTTTATTGTTCCTTTCAAGTAGTCCTTCACTTGTGCACGACTTCTCCCTCGGAACACTGTTTCTTTTATAGGTAGTTGGCAAAATCTCTATTACATACTTTATGGCTGGTATGATGAATATTTAGCACTGTTATGGGGAAATAAAACCAAAATACCTCTTGTAGTTACCATCGACGCCTTGGAAATAAAGAAATAAATAACTTGTTAAGATTTGCTTTTTAAAATTAACGTTTCTTTTGAAGCTAGTGTTTAAATCACGAGGGATGAACTACGCGGATGTTTTCAGCGGCTGTACGCGACTGTGAACAGGGAGATTGAGAGGACGTTCTGTATCAAATAGACATCTTCTGAGATACATGAGTATGAAAAGACTTAAACAATGTGACGAATGTTTGCCGAGTTTCCCTATAATATCACCGATCTTTGGTGGGATCGAAACTGTAACTCCTTGTGTTTCTGCCACGAATACACGGTTTCCTGCTAGGCCAGGAAATAAGATCAAAATACCCCTTTTAACTTTTAATCTTTGATTCCTCTTATCTAGATAAATAAATAATTTATAAGGATTTTATTTCAAAATAAACGTCTCTTTTTAGGCTATTAATCATATATTGAGCGTTGAATTACATTGGACGTTTAGGGCAGTGAATAGATAGCCAGGACGTTATGTATCGACTACTCAAACTTGAGCAACACATCAGTATAAGAACAGTTAAACAACAGACAAATTTTTGTCTAGGGTCTTTAAAGTATGGCCGATTATAGATGCAATCTAGGCTCGAAATCATGGCACGTCCATCCCGAAGACAAACTCTTCTACTAGAACGACAAGAATGAGTTAGGAAAGGCGGAAAGTGACAAAGTAAAGTGGTTTTTCAGATGGTTGAAGGAAATAAATTAAATCACATTAAACTAAATTAAAAAAATACTTTATAGCATTTCATAATAGTAAAAGTGTGGATTTTCTTGTAAAATGAAGAGTTTTGAATACATGTTAAACTTATGAATTTACATTATTATAAAATCATAGTTTTCTAACCATCCGTTTAGAAATGTTGATTGTACCATTCCATTGTTTCCAATACATCAGTCAAACCATTTCAGAGTATTATTGTTCATTTTTAACCATTTGACCATTTCATCGTGTTAATTCTTCTTATTTAAAATCATTGTGATTTATTCAAATCGTCTCTTGATTTATTCAAATCTGAAGTAAAAAATGAAACGATATCTTTTGCATTTAGTTGAACCTTAAATGGGAAAAATCACTGAAGATTTATGTTTCTATGAACAAATTCAAGCGATTTTTCAAATGAAAATTATTCCCATTTTACTCAATTAATGATCGCGATAATCTAATCTATGAAATTTTTTACTTATCTATTTTTCTGAGCTCCGGTTGATCCGAATTGGCGTTAACTGAGAACCAAACTTGCACTCAGTATCGTTCAATGCAGCACAGCAACAAAGAACAGAAACATTATATTGTTTTGAAATGAAATGCCGACTAAATAAATTAACCATCGGAAGTTTATAATAATGTTTATGATTACTCAAATCAAACCAAAATAATTCATTCCATTCGATTCATATTTCACTGATGATCAGTTCGTAAATTAAAAATCAATTATAGTGTTTTATTCATGTATCTTCAGGCAAGAATTAATTCTTTTAATCAACGAATTTCTTAAAAGATAGGTCTATAAAAATATAATTTCATGCATCAACCTTACTCCAAATATCGCTTTCATGCTACATTAAAAATCATTGCACATTAAGAAACTCAGCAAGGAATATAAACTTAATTTGTTACTTCAGAAATAAAAAAAATCAATGAATGTTTTAAATAAAATAAGACGTTTTAAAAATATAGCATAAGTAACAAAAATAATTAAAATAACAAATAATTTTACAAATTATGATTCACAGTTTAGATATAAATCATCATCGGACATGAAATATTAACCTACTGATATATGAATTAAATAAACAAGAAAAGCACTCTGAACATAATTTATCTATACAAACAAGGGAAAAATAATAAGATTTGATTTGAAATCAAATCGTAAGCATCACTTCGTGTAAGACAAAGTGTTGTTCAGAATCCAGCAAAATAATATGTTATCAATCATTATTTTCTAAATCTGAAAGTGCAAATAAATTATAAACATGTTAGCCTGGAATTATGATACCTCAGTAATCGAGTTTTATTTATAAGTTACATCAATCTTCAATTTATTTAGAGCTATTTTAAGATATCCTTTTTAATAATATGATAAACGTAAAGAATCAGATTTTTTTACGATATTTAATATATAGTGTAAACATAATTTGCTTATTCATTTTGCAAGAATTGCTAGGCGTTCTTGTAAAAAAAACAAGAAAAAATTACTAATCACAGAAGTGATTTATAATGTTACTAATATCATGTGGTTTAAGAAAACCTTTCACGTAATACACGTTACCTAAAAAGAAATAGTCTTTTACTACTTGCTTCCTAAAATAAGTGAAAATCATAGCCCATTTGCTTAGCGTTCAAACAAAAAGTCCTTTTGCTACTCTACATTCTTACTCTCAGTTTGTAAAATATAGAGTCAATCCTATAATATGTCTCCTAGAATGCTAAATAACGAAAGTAGGACGGATAATATCATATTCCTAGTTCAATTCCATCCATAAGACAATACTTGGCGACAAACTCTGCAAATGTAATTCTGTAATTTGAAGAAATTTTAATTACATCCCAGACTACAATGCTTAAAATGATTTTCCATCTCATGTATTTCCTGACAAGTAACTATTGTTAGTACCTTCCAGATTCACTGATAGATTTCTTTCAATTTTTATACATTTAATCAATGTAAAACGGATTATTCATATCCTCACATACTAATAGCGTTCACATGCCAACAGTAATTATCCACCATGAAGAGTTAGGTAAATTACAGAGCATACACGTTTGCAAAATGAACATTTCATCTCTAGTAGTACTTTAAAATGTTTTCAGTTAAGGGATTAACTCAAAGATTAAGTTAAGTTAACAATGGAGAAAATAACTTTATTCATTGCAACTCTTCGCCATAGTAAATATGAATAAAAATGCATCTTATTTATTTATGTATATTTGAGTCTGAAAGATTTTCATTCCAAGTAAAACACAGTGCCTTAATTTAATTATTATTTTCCTAGAAATAAAAATTGCAGTCGCAAATGAAAATCATAATAAACAAAAAGAAAGACATCAGTAAATAACAAATCATAATATCACTTCAGCAAATTCATCAAATAATAAACATTATAAACTAGGCAGAATGGAAATAAATTGATTCAGAGCTGAGGAGTAAGAAAAATCATATGAAACTATTCATTAGAAAAATTAGAGAACCTTAAAATTTTATGTAGCAAATTAACTTTCTGTCGCCGGGAATGAGATACCTACATTCAGAAATGAAAAATATATTTTCTGTGAAACCAAATAACCTTTTATTCACCAAAATTACATAAATGTTACCCAACTGAATTATTTAATTCATCCTTTTTGTTTCTTTGTCAGAGAGAACTCATTATTTAGTGAAAAATGCATTTTTATCATGGCGACGATTATTCATTTTTAACATAATTGTTTTCAGATATTTAGTTAACTTGATTTAATGACTTTACTTACGTGCAGCATTTGTGTGGAAATTACCGTAAAAGGCATATATGTGCAGATAAAAGTTGTACATAAAATATTTATAGAGCTCGATATTTTGATTTAAAAAAGGTACAGTATGAAATAAATAATGACAAGGGAAAATAATAATAACACATTTCAACTTCTTCAGTATGCATGTAAATATAAGCTTTGTTTAAATATAGTAACTCTAACCTAATTTGGATTCGAGTTCTTTTAGATTAGTTTAATTTTGTTATATTAACATCTCGTTTTGAAGCAACACGAGGGCTAATTTGGGGTAGACCTCGTAAGTTCGAACCGCGGTCAGATGACGAAGACGGCGCCTCAGCTGCCCCCCACGCTCTTAAAAATTCCGCACCACACCAACGTCCCCGCCCATCCCTGTGGACTGTGGGCCCTATGGGTGGGTCGGTGGGTGTGGGTTGTGGGCACCACTCCAACGGGAGGACGTTTGGCCACTGTCTATGATTTGGCGTGCAACAGGCCCATACACGGCGGATCTTCCGTAGAATCGGGTTTGGAACTTCGAATCCTCCAGGCCCGACCTTGCCACTAAGCCACCACGGCCCCGAATTATTTTCGGAATCGATGAGACATCATGTTATAAATTTTAAAAGTTAAAATGCGTTCCAGGGCAATGATACGAATAACGACATTATTTGAAGGAGAAACATAGTTCATATACAGATGAGACTAGATATGACTACAAAATTCAGATTACTGATATTGTGATAATATCATAACCTCCCTGGTTTAGACGCAATTTTATTTAACTTGACATGTTTAATGTATAATAAGACAGAATTTTGCAATCAATTTTTCACTGGTTTCCTGATGTGCTAGCGTTTTGGAAGTTTAAAAAGTTCTTTTTATGAACTCTTGTGTTCTCGATTACAATAAACTATTTTAATATTTTCTTAACTTAATTATCAGCTAATAAATTAATATAATTAAATTTTGAATCAAATGCGTGGTACTGAAGTTGAGAGAAAATCAATTTCAAAATTCTATAATATTTATAATAATGAATTTTAAATTAAAGATTACGATGTAGAAAATGATGAGAAGAAAAACAAATTATACATTTTTGTTTAATAATTAAAAGCGCTTTTTTTAGAAGCCGTTTTTTTTAATTTATTATTTCAGTATATTAGGATTCATATATTAGGATTGTTTCATGAAAGATAAGAATATTCAAACCTGTATTAAATATCTGTATGTAAATATGCATTTTCAGTGAATGAGTTTCACCATGTGGATTTTCGTGTTTCTAAACTGACTGTGGTACATTATAAAAGTATTGGAGCTCTTTCATTCCTACTTTAAAACAAATTTTTCACACTCTATCTGAAAAATACGTTTTACTCCCTGATAGGTGCTTGCTCATTTTCGCAAGCTAATGAGTTTACTCTTAGTACTTTTAAAACTCTAAATCATATTATACTAATAAAGCCTTGCATGTAAATAACAATTCGCTTGGTTCAATGGCATTTGAACATGTTTTCAGACGTTGCATCTAAATAATAATAATTAAAAAATTGTGCAATCAAAGGGTTAATCTGCTCTACTCTAGCACACTGCATTCATATCATTAACTGGAATTATTTTCGTAGACAGAAGACATAACAATAGACAAATTTATTTTATTTTCTGATATCGATTATAAGCATTAATTTCTTAACTTTTTGAATTTTCATGAAACAATAGATAATAATCAAGCAGCACACGTCTTCATGTATTTAACCTGCGAAATGTTTCAACCAGTCTTGTAACTCAGATACAGCTATTTGTAGAACTATCGAAAGTAGCTTCTTGTGAAGGTAAGAAAATAAAAACGAAGTAATATCCCATTTGCGGGACATTTATAACCAATTCCATTTGGAACGAACTAACCATACTACCTTTCTTCCTTAGCGGAAGAGACGAGATTTCGCTGTTTCGAGCGAGTTTGTGTTTTTCCCACAAGGGAAAACAATGCTAACGTTTCGTTTTTCTTCTTTTTTTCTGAAAGAATACGAGTGAGAAGTTAGCATCTTCGGAATGCAATCAAAAGTAACAGCTCTTCAGAGTACGTGTTTTGAACGGGCTAAACACTTTTGATGCTGCTTGCATCTCACTCTTATCAGCTTGCTGATCACGTAAAGAACAAAACACCCGAACAACAACAAATGCAATTGATAAATAAAATGGAAGCAGCCCCCAGTGCAAGCGGATGCAGATTTAATCAAAGGATCTAGTATTGATTTTACAATTTGAAGTGGATGAGGTTAATAAAATCTCAAAATTGACTCATTTGAGCTTTGGCCTCCAGCAGGCTGTAATTCAAGCCAAACAAGGTGAATCGTTTCCACCAGGAAAGAGAAATTGAAAGGAGTTTGGCGAAAATTAGAGGACATTTGCATTCGAATCAGGACAGTTTGGTGCAGTTTAAAAAAGTATTTTTGATATTTGAAATAATAGGTTAATTTTGCTTGAACCAGTTTTAATCACCATTCGGTAAATGATAACATTACATTTTGGTACCTATATTGTGAAAGCTTAAGTAAGTCATTTTAGTTCACGAAGTTTAAAACTATTACCATTCAATTAACATTCAGAGTGAGTGCTAGCTAGCTAACCAAAAGAACTTCGAATTCAAATGCGTACTGCAACATAAGAAAAAGAAGTTAAATACATAATAACTTTCTAGGATTTTTTAAGTTATACTAATGTCAATATTAAACTGAAAAAAAGATGAAACATTGCATCTTTGAACCGTAGAATAATAAAAAATAAATTCTAAATCAAAAATATGTGGTTTTGGGGCTTTTTTTGGCAAAATTTCTTAATATATATTTTCCCTAAGAACGATTCTGTTTGAAAACAAAAACATCGTTAAACAATTTTTAGGAAGAGATTCGTTTTGGATTGGTAAATGGCAGCAACTTTCTTTTCTTAGAAAGAAGCAATTTATTATAAAGCTTAGTATAATATTTATTTGTTAAAAATATATCTATTTTTTGTTGTTGTTTAAGAGTGTCAGAAATAGCATTAACAATTCAAAACAATCTGTATTAATGAATTTTCGTATGATAACTAGCGTTGGTTATTAATTAAATTTACGAAATTCTATTAAACATAAATATACTTACGAATATTTTTAAATTTTACTTTTATATGTAAATAATACGGCGAAGAATTGATTATTAAATTATTCAAATATTCTTTATGATTTAATTGTATTAAAATATTTTGAAAAGTAAGGACTGTTAGTTTAAATGCTTTTGTTTTTAAATGTGTTTTTGTCTTCATATGCATATTGTTAGTTATGTATTATTAAAGCTCAAGATCTTCTTTCAGTATAAATAACATATTCAGCAGTTTAGATTGAAATTATGATTCCATATATTATGAAAACTACTTTTAGAATCATTAATAATATAGGTGTTGATAATCAAGAATAATACCTATTGATGTAAAGATTAAAAGAAATAAAAATTTCGGTTAATTCCCAGATAGCAATTTTAGTTTGCAGCAATCTTGCTCTGAAAATCTGCAAGCTTGCAACAAATTTGACATGACAAGAGTGAAAGCTTCAAACAAGTTTGCAGCACGTTAACGTCAGCTTCGAAGTCACCACGCGTCAAAATTGCCACAAATTTGTCACGTCAAACTCATTGAAAACTATAGCAAAAACAGAGTACGAACACAACCTCGGATAGAACTCGCGACATACCGCTTCTAAACCTGACGCTCTAACCACTCGGCCAGATAAAATCTGAGAGGAGAAGATAGATTTCGCTAATACATCGTTCGATTCGATTCGTATACAATTTATTTTAAACTGTTTTCTTGATTTCATTAATTTTTTTAAATTTTGAGTTGAGAATATGATTTGAAGTCAAAGAGAGAGCGATTTTCGCTTATAACTACGTTTTGCTAGTAGAATAAATTATAAAACTAGAGTTCAAAAGTAATTACTTTAAAATGGGATTTCAACAAACAGTGACTGTTTTTTAGGTTTAATTTTGTTTATAAACGTTAAAATTTCAACATTAAAAAAAGGCGATAAAGTTTTCTTTAAAGTGCGAGTTCTAGTAAAAACATGGAAAATGTTTGAAATTTTTTTTATAAAAAAGTTAGTTTTTTCAGAAATTATCATTTATTTATTGAATTAATAAAAAGAAGGACGGTCTAGGAGATGCTATTAAAAATTGGATGTTTTTTAGAACAGAGAAAGATCTTTCTTTGTTTTAGTGTCTCTTATAGTGCGCTATCATCTTTTCAGCAAAACTGTTTTGCAATCATGCTGTGAACTTGTCATGACAAATTCACAGTAAACTTGCATTGCAAGGAGTGGTAGCGCTAGTTGTTTATTTTCGCCGTGGCAAACTTGTGGGAAACTCGTTCTGCACGCGAGAGTGGCGATTCTTTCTGGTTTATTTGCAGCAGTTTCGCTACAACATCGACGCGTCAAATTTGCCGTGACAAGATAATATCAAATAAAAATCAAACTTGCTGCAAACGTACGTGCTATCTGGGTTCACTCTGAAAAAGTTATATTTTCATAACAGTTTTAGCTGTATTGTAAACAACTAATCACATTTTATAATTCTTTGGACATATAAATTACATTATCGAACTGCAACATGTGTCACCTATTTTTCTACAAAAATATTTATCCGAACTTAACTAAGAAACAAAAATATACCGTGGAAAATATAATTTTTATTGCATATTAAAGATTTGTTCAACTGAAAGCATGAGTTTTTTAAGTGGAAATTTTATTTTTTACTGATTTAGTGACTGAAAAATCAAACAGCATACTCCTTTAAGTTATTAATGTGGAAATATGACTATATGATATGTGTAAAAATATTTTCTAATCCTTTTTAATAAAATAAAAATTCGGAAAGAAAGCTATTATTAGTATATTCCAGATGTTTTTCAAATCTATAGATATCAACTCTAAGATTTGCAGTAATAATTGAAATTCCACGCAACCACTTATTTGAGGGAGACGCAAAATCAAAAATAAAATCATATTCATTGAACTAAGAAAAATAAGGACAATCTAAAAATAGCGAAGAAATAGAACTTCAAATTCAAATGTGAGAAATAAAACTTCATTTTCTCTGGAAAACTAAGTACGCTTCGGTTTTGGGAGAACAAATGCACGAAAATTGAGAAAATCACATGAATATAAATGAATAGTAGTCTTAAATCATCTCCAGTGGAATAAATACAAAAAATAAAGAAGAAGAAATCAGGTCAGATGAAGAAATATTGAAAACATGGTGCATATATCATCGAAAAGGGTATATTTATATAAATTTTTTCTCTCAGTATAGAAGTTACAGTATTTCTTCTGCAGTTCTAGAACCCGGAGGCACTTTCATCTATGTATATTTTGACTCATTTCTCTCTTTTTTCCTCTGTATTTGTTTTAAAAAGAAAGGGACTTAGTATTCACTGTGCAGAGGAAAGAAAGCACTTTTTGCAAAACGTCTCTGTTGTCCTAATCCTCCATTGCAATACAAAAATAAAATAGAAGCTCAAGAAATGCCGGAATAGAAAAAGTTGAAAAAAAAATACTTTTTCTTAGCGTGCTGAAATATTCATCGCTCTCAACTGCTTCAAGACATCCCGTGGTTTCCAAAGATTGTAGGAAACCTTTTTTTCTAGGTTTTTATCTTATACTTTGGCCTCAATCGAAGGACGGCCTAGGGTTTCTGTGCATTAAATGACTTGAATCCACTGTAGGATAGCTTTAAATCAAGTTAATGTCGCTTTCTAAAAAGGCAAAGTTCCTGTTTTTAAAAAAAGGGACAGAAAATAAATCATTATTTTTTTAATACTTGTAAAAGTTTTTCTTTCTTTTCTATCTTTCAAAAGAATATTTACTAAATCAACGTGCTTGCTACTGATGAAAAAGAAACCTTGATTGAATTTTCTAATGTCACGGACACTGTAGCAGAATTTGTTTGAACTCTAAGTAGATTATTTTCTTGAATGGGCTTTTTTATTTTTAGTTTTTAACATTATAGGTATTTCCTGGCAGAACTCTTTCCTTTTGTATCCTTAACTACCTTTTACATTTTGTTCTTTTTTAAAGAAGATTAAATAAACAGCTTCTGTGTAAATATCGTGATCTTTTATCATCTTGTAGAAATATTAAAGTATTTTTCATAGATAAAAATGATAGAAATATAGGATAAAATATTTTGATATAAATATTTGTTAGAACTACAGATCTATTGCTATAAATTTTTAAACCAAACAAGTGTTTTCAGTGAGATCTTTATATGTCACTTTTTTATAAATTATATTTATCTTCAAATATCTTTTTACTCTCTATTTCAACTAGTGGAAATATTTGGATTTCGTAAGATTTTTTTTGTATCTGCAAATGGTTGAATCTAGTTAATGTTGCATCAATTAGCACTTTTTAAATTTTTGCTTAACTGAAAAATGTGTTTTATGACTTTTATGTAATTTAAAATGTTGTAATTGGCATGTTTGACGGAATATGTACGAAGTATAGGCCATATAAATTTATAAAAAATGTTAATAATGTACATTTTTTAGCGATAAGAGTTCTTTCTCTTTTATTCCAAAATAATGACACTTATGATGAGGTTTTGTACGGTTTCTTCTCTTGAATTTCTCTATACTATCTTTTTTCAAGAAAAACTTTAATTTATCGAAATATATTTTACAAAAATTTTATAACATCTCATTTGGAATTAACTGTTCTATATCCTTTCTATAGAGTAGTCACGGGAAACCTGTTTGCTGAGAAATTATTGTTTCAGTAATCATAATCTGGGGACAATTATTTAAGTCCAAACTGCAATATCACAGCAAAATAGGGAAGAATGGAATTCTAGGATATAAATTATAAAAGGTTTTCTTGAAATAACTAAGAAGTATCAATACTGTCTTATGTACAAATTAGTACTCTTTTATTGATGTTCATATTTCGTACTTTACAGAATAATAGCAAAATGAATGTTTTGCGAGATATGAGATTGTTTTCTAAGAGATATACTGAATAACATTTAAAAAAACTATATCATATGATTAAAATAGGGTTTTCGTTCTTTCATGAACATTGTTTCATACTTCCTGCTCCAACAATAATTTAAAATAAAAATTCTCTTTTATATAATCCCTTTAAGACACCCCAATCTGATTTTAGTGTTTCGAAAATAAATATTTCTAAATATTTCATGTGTAACTTTGGCTTCACCTTACAGAAAGCTGAGGAAAACAATTATGCGAAAAGTACTGTCGAATCATAGCATTCAAACAATGAATAAATGTATGATTCTTCATTTCATTTAGAGAAAAATCCCCTGCAATTAAAAATGATCGATTTACAATATGATTATTTCACATTTTGGAAACGCCCGAAGTTCACGACCTAAATGTAGGAAAACATTATTTTCTCTGCGTTAATGTTTCCTGCGTTGGTAATATGTTCGTCCGTACAGAGTAATTTAATTACGTAGTTGAAAAGAATGATGAATGAAAACTTTTCCGTTGCAAATTTTAAAGCATTTTCTTAAAAGCTTAATTTTTAATTTCTGTAAAAAGGGTCTTAATGAGTTGTACCCTTCCAGCTAATTAGTGAGTCATTAGTATACGATCAGGATATTGTTAAATGACCCTATATGCATTTGGAAGAAAGAAATTTTTGAAATTTAGAAAGCACCAAACTCTTTGTAAAAGTTATGCGAATTTTTATTCTAAATGTTTAATTTTTGAGCAAATAAACGACTTTATTCCTAAACACATTGGAGACCAGCAATATAGTGTCGTGTTTATTTATGGCAAATATGAGAGTCAAGATATGCAAAATGATCTTAAGGTTTAATAAATCGGAAAAAATGTTAAGGGTATGCGATATTGAGAAAGTTTGGAAGATAAGTTTTTAGGTGTATGTTACAACTACTAAATGGGCTAATATCTTGTTTTCTGTCTATTTTGTATATTGCTATAAATGAGAGAGATTAAATTCCGAAAATTGTCTTTAAGTTTCGTTATTATTTCCAACTTGAATATATTAGCTACCAAGGGAAGCACAGGTGAGTCCCAGCAATTTTTTTTTATTTTTTATTACTTCTATTATTATTATTTTTTGAGGGACTCAAACATCCTTGGCATCAAATAAATGGGCAAAACTTCGGTAAATTGTACAGAAAATATTGACATTTGTAGCAACGCGTTAAAATAAATCGAGGCTATTTTATGTTACTGATGTACTTAATAAAGATGCTTCTAGTGAACAATCTTTTTGATAACCAAAACATATGTAATAATACAACTATTAATTTACCCGAGAATTTCAATTATTAAATAATAATAATAATAAATTTAAATTATTTTTTTCGATTCTATCATTACTAATATAATAGCCCAGATCTGTCTGTCACAGATTCGGTAACGCTCTGATGTCACCAACAATAAAATTCGCGCCATAGCTCTGAGAGACCTTAAACAGCATTATTTCATTGTTCGAGCACCTAAATTGCAGTAATTTTAAATTTAAAAAAGTAATTGTCATTCTAATTTTAAATTTAATAGCTCTAAAATAGTGAAATAAAATTTGCTATCGATTGATATAAAATTTATCTCGCTCTAATCAATAGTTTCCGAGAAATTTAAATTATATTAATCATATATTTCAAATTAATTTCCGTTTTTTAATAAAAGGTAGTAAATCACGTCAGTGGTGTATCATGCGCGTGATATAGTTTGGACGCCACGATGCATCTGATTATTTATTGCAATCGTAAAGATATAATTAGATAATATTTTTTGGCAACGTTAAAATTTACACAAAGACATCTGAAGTGCAAGGAAAATTGTTAAACAACGAAAAATACTTAACACGGAATTTTTTTTACCAAGAGGATTTTAGAATAAAGAAATATGTAAATAATATGTAAATAAAAAAAATTTCCTGTCATAAAACATATGTTTATTTTATTTGTTTTCAATCATTGGTAAACATTTTTCTCGCGTTATCTATTATCGCGTTATTTTTATCGCGTTATCTATTTAAACACCTCAAATTTGATGGGAAATCTCTCGAATGAAGAGATGACGGGTGATTTTCTAGTTAATTAATATGAAGTAAAAACACTTTATGAAAGTAAATAATCATTAAAGAATCATTAAGCCAAGTCATTAAATAATATTTACTACAGTTATTTATTCAATCATTGTGGACAATGATATAATGTAAACGACTGTCAACAAACAGTTTACTGTTTATTTTACAGATTCTCGAATAAATTTTTACGGAAGTAAATTCTGAAACTGTTAAACCGAAATTATTAAAATTTATCCACTCATTTCATTAGTTGATTTGAGATAAAATTTTTTATTGCATGCTGAAACTATATCCGATTATCATTGTCATATTCGTAATCCTTATTACATGCAGTTTTCATTCGGAAGATATTCCCATAATTGTTTTACATTTAATTTTTTTTATATTTAGATTGTAAATCGGTTTAATGCTGAATTACCCTGATTGTAAAGGCCTGAAATAATTTGCAATCTATACAGTTAATTTAATGTACAAAAAACATATGAAAATATTTAAATAAAAATATAGATGTCTTTCTAATTCAAGAATATTCAACAATATAAATGTTTTTATTTACTTCGGATATTTTTTTTATTTTCACATCTCTAGGCCTTTGGATGTTTATTTGACTGCTTTTTTACGACAAAAGAATATTGCTAAAAAGATTTTAAACTATATATCACGATAAAATTTTTTAGAGTATTATCCATTGTCATTCATTCTTAGGAAAAAAAACATTTAAATATTGAAAAGGAATTGAGCAGCAACTAAAGTATTATTGAAAAGTTGAAACTCTTTCCATCCATATATCTATGACAGTCCACCTCTACGTGATATACGATTTGCTTCCCAATTCATGCAACTGTCATAACGTTACAGAGAATACCTTTATATCATGTCTAAAATCTCATTGAAACGAAGTCAGATGATATTTCTATGCATGACACAGAATGTGAAGGGAAAAAAGGAGAAAAAAGAAGAGAAAAAGGTGGAAAATAGAAAATCCATATATAAAAAAATGGAAGCTCCGTCTTTATCAGTCCGTTCTCTTCATTCACAGCACCTTCCAAAACCTTATTGATTTTTCTCTCTAAAACAGCAACGTCGTTTTAAGGAAAGTGGGGGATAAAAAGCCTCCAAACCCAGCTCTAAATAAAATATTAGACTTTTTCTTCCTTGTCCTTTCCAGTTTGTGAAGACTTGATCATCGGGGAGAGTCTCCTAAACCTAATTGATTATCCAAACCCACAAATATCCATCGATAGCGTAAACTCATTGGCGAACTTGCAGCTTCGCCAATCAGCAAGAAAGACCCACTGAAAAACTGTTAGAAAATGATGTTTCGCGCCAAGCTGAATTTATTTCGGTTTCTCTTTCCCAGTGTGGTAAACAATTGAGGGTGGATAGCTTTGTGGATGACGGCAGAGCATACAGAAAGAATGTACTTTGGGATACGAAACACAGGATGATTATATACCGGTCAAACTAGCAATTTTTTCAAGTTATCTCGGTATGTTTTTTAGAAATAACTGTAGGGAATGAAGGGGTTATTTTATATAACTGCAATTAACTTCGAAAAAGAATTAAAATGAGATTTTCTTTTTAAATTATGAATCAAAATTTGTAACTACGTTCATGGTATTATTTTTTATTTATTCCGTACGATAAAGCATTGCTAGAAAGAAAATAATTAGACACATCTTTTCATTTCAACTAAATAGCTGTTATTCTAAATCACGCACTCGCCTAAAAAATTGGCAAAATGCTTGGAATTTCATATATTTAATTCTTTTAAAGTCTAAAGTCTATTGACTGGCATTTATACGTAAATAAAACTATTAACATTTAATTCGTTATAAGTCATTGGTATTTTTATTTAAATAAAAGTTTTATTGTTAAAATGATGCATAAATTGATTTTTAAAGTCAACGACTGTAATTATGTGGAATGTGCATTTTCATCTCCACAAAGGATATCTTCAACCAGCAGATTGGTGAAATCATTTTTAAAAAAAAATAATGAATGAGGATATATTGGCATCATTTTTCTAAAATTCCATGTGAAATATTTCTAAATTGAAATAATTACAAAAGTAAAATTTTGTGGTTACAAGACTTAAGAAAGTAAAATGTTGAAAATATAAAGTTATTTGCCGATAGATTATTCAATGCAACCTATACGAATTCATTTACCTAATTAAACTATGATGAAAGGTCAACATGTCAGAAAATATCTACTCTTTGACCAAAAAAATGCATGCAATTACTATTTAGTCTGAAATGCAGCTTTTGAAAACTCGATACTTCGTATTTAAATAGTCCTCTCATCCTCTGACCATATTTGAAAATTGCGATGTACGTCCAAAATAAGTGCCATGTAGCTTCAAAATTAGAAGTTAATTGAACTAAAATCAACTTACAGCAAATAGTTTTAAAATAATGTGCGTTGAGTTCGATGATACGGCTATTGGAAAATCATTAGAATTTTCCGGCCTTTTTAAAACCGTTTTTTAATAAAAATGGTTAATGCACTTAATATCCAACAACACACTACGAAATAGAAAAACACTTAATATCCAACAGCTATGTAAGGACTCTATACTTCTACTTGATATTTAATTTTCTGAAGAAGGCTAACCATTTTTTGTATCAAAATAATGATAAAACCCAGTGTTTGATAAACACAGTATATATTTTGATAGGCCATCTTTTACGTAAAACTGTGTTGAAATCATAAAATTCAGAAGGATTAAGAGCTGCTCTATTTCGTCTAGATGTTTATTCTTTCAAAAGAAAGACGATTGAGAAAAACTTACTCGGTTTACTTGTTCGTCCAAAGCACTTTCTGGAATAAACAACTTTTTTTATTTTCAAATTTTTTCCCTTTAAACATAACTTCGTTATTTTGAAAGGAAATTATAATATCCCACAGAATCGTTAAGATTTCCTTAAATGGCCTCTGAACATCATTTATGCTTGTGAATGAGTTTTCTTTTCCCGTTAAACTCATTTCGAGCTGAAAACTTATTCTGAAGTGCTTCGAAATTTTTTTTCTAACGGTGAAAAATTATTAGTTTTTTTAGCTTCATTTATCATTTGATGCAGAAAATATTACTTTTCAACCTATTTATACAGAATAATATATCATTTTTATAGCAAATGTTTTATTTTAAGTATTCCAGCCCAAACATCATTACGGATTACAATAATTTTTGGGCTTCAAACTTCTATTATGCAGTGAAAAATTACTTTAGTAAAGGTACTTTTACATTTTATGCGTTAAAATAGCATAATTAATGAGCCGGTTGAATTGTTAAGGGAAATTGATAACTAATTCCTGTCACAGAACCACCGCTTATGACATTCCAATAATTGATCTTTCAATGTAAAATGGGACATTTTAACTAACAATGAAGGATTGATTGTCCGGTTAACCATCGCAGTATTTCTCAAACTTCAGGAAATATCTTAGCCCTAAATGTCGCTTTTAAGTCATATTTGATATAAGCATATCATAAAAAGTAATTTAAAAAATTGTGTGATGGTTTGTCCATTTCTAGAATTGAAATGAGATTATCTTAAACGTGAGCTTAGGATAGCTTGTACATCCGAGTACCAGATGGCGCTGCCATATGTTAACTGTTGTTGTTCCTTCACGCGACGTATAGTCTGACCACGGATTCCGAGACTACCTATTTTGGACGATTTTACACTGGAAAGGGGTGTCAGGAAATGAGTCATATGAGTGCATTTCCGGAGTTCTTTGTTAGATCACGCTCAGTAAAATGTAAACATCACCCTTCCATTCTTCACTTTCCCCCTATTTTGATGAAAATAACTCCGTCCGGCGCAGGCGCAAAAGCGCGGAAGGTTTCCAAATCCCTTGCTATACAATACATATGGGTGCAATTACGCAATTTAGAAACCAATGGCGATGCGCGCACATTTTCAGAAGCAAACATTTTCCTAAAACGTTACAGAAAAATTCAAAAGCTTCTTTGTTCCAAAATTCATGATTTCATTATTAAATCATATTTGATGTAAGCATATGAAGGAAATTTTTAAAAAATGTGTAATGCATTGTTCATTTCTAGAATTTTCCCTGGGAATTGATGTATGAGATGAAGTGGGTGATCTTGAACATGAAATAAGGGCAGCTTGTTCTCCTGCTCCAGATGGCGCTAACATATGAGTTGTTAGAATGACAGGGGTGTAAATCACAAAATTGTGCAATCTGAGTTAAGCATGGATTTAGATTCCTTTCTAGTCCCTTCGTTTAGTGTGATAGCTGCATAGTACAATAATTGGCCACTAGGAGCAGCCTCAAAAATGTTTACTGACCTGAAATACTTGCAGACGGTTTTAGAAAACCTTCAATTACTCAAAATTAAGTTAGGACTACTTACACCACTGTCATTCTAACCAGCTCATATACTAACTGTTCTTCACTCTTGTACATACAAGTGCAGATATACAATTAGGAACCAATTGAAATCCGCACATTTTCAAATACAACCGTTTTCCTAAAACATTACAGATAAAATTGAAAATCTTCATTGTTCCAAAAT
The DNA here is from genome assembly GCA_013235015.1 of Araneus ventricosus. Lineage (NCBI taxonomy): Eukaryota > Metazoa > Arthropoda > Arachnida > Araneae > Araneidae > Araneus > Araneus ventricosus. The sequence continues at coordinate 407,745 of BGPR01000165.1, read as the reverse complement.
TCATTATTTTCTCATAACTATTCTTGTCACACAACTTGTGCAGTTGGTTCTGTTTTGCGTAAAAAATTATTGACTCTAAGTTACAGTTTAAACATTAAATCGTAAATCCGCAAATGGTATTTGGCTCCTAATTTCAATACTGCGTACAAATGTGGATAAACAGTGTTTCTTTTTGTTTTAGATGTGGGTGGTCGCAAAGGTATCTTATTTTCTGAATATTTCATAGCTTCGATAGATCATGCGAAAAGAAACTTTAGAATTTGTATATCCAGATGATTTCCCGATTTGAGCCTTGCATAGATACTTTAAATGCTTCAGTACCTATTAATTATAATATGGAGGTGTCATATAGGAAAAATAAGTGTTCAAAATGGAAATATTTTTACTAAATTAAACTTAATTATTAAACTTACGGGACGTATGTGACTAGATTGCAAACATATTTCAGGTAATTGTCTATATATTTATTCCAATATCTGCAGTTGTTTATTTTCTTCTGCTAAATTGTAAGCAGAAATAGGCTTAAACACTCAAATCATGTTCTAATCCACATGAACTTCCTATTTATATTATTTTTTTATAAAAGATTTTTCTTTTATAATACAATGAGTTTCAAACAGATCAAAAACATTTCAGTCAATCGAACATCATTAAAAATTTTATTTTCCTAATGGACAAGTAAGTTCATCATATAAAAAACTCTTAAGTAATTGTTGGTTCTAGGTTTCAAGTTTAAAAAGGTGGAGGGGGGCTGAAACTTTATAAAGATTTTAAATACAATTTAATTTCCATATAAAGAATAGGGCGGAAGTCATAATTACTACTGAAAAAATCAACATTTCAGCTTTTTACAATTGGAATTTAGTACAACTATAAAAAATTTTAATATAATTATACTAATCTAATTTTCAGTTATCATTGATAGATTAACTTTTCAGCTGCTTATCCCGCGATTTATGCCAGTTAAAAGCTAGTCTATTTTATGTTGCATCCCGAAAATTTCGCGAGATGCTGCGTTTACCTTCTACTATCACAGCGTTGAATTGTATAATACTATTACGAAATAGCATATAAATAACAATCAGCTTTATTTCAAAAATATTTAGAGCTATCTGAAAACTTTGCATCCAAATAGTGATAAAAAAATTCTGCGATTAGACGATTAAAACGAAATACTTTGACGTAAATTCAGTACTTTTTCAATAAATCTAAAATGGCAATTTATTCCGCACATTGAAATTTAAACAGAAGTTCTAAACCTAGTTTTTATCCAGAATTTAAAATATCTTTTACTTTCTGTAAAAAATAACAACTAATCCTCTAAGTTCCAAGATTTAACTCTTTTTTTTAGTATACATTAGGCGTTGGCGGTGTAGACGACATTTGAACAGGTAAATTAAATCTCCTAACTATAGCCATAACACTCTCTATTACCTATAATTTATTTTCTTAACTCGATCTACCAGACCGGAATCTCAGATGGAATTACAAAGGTCTTACGAGTAATGGGAAAGATTGGATACAATGACGGAAACTCTGAGGTCGTATCTTGAAGGTTGAACTATTCTTTTAGGGACTTTTTATTTCCGTTGCTTGGCTACAAATCCTTGGATCTAAGTTTCGGCAAAGAATTTCAGGAAAACATTACTATTGTGTAGCGGTATCTAATATCATTTTATGCCAGCTTTCTTTATGATTTAAGAAGTAATGAGGTAATATAACTAAAGTGGGAGAATAAGTTAAAATGCTTTTCCATTTAATCCCGAACTTCGTCTGTTTGCTTCATGTAATCAAAAATTAATCTTGATTTCTGAAAGAAATTACCTAAATTCAAAACTAAGCAGCTCTAAGTATATTTATTTTCTTTTTAATCAAATTTTGAGATTTAATAATTGGAATTTTGTCAAATATCGCACATTTATTCATATTTATCTATCTCCTGAGATGTTGAATATTTAATAGTATCTTAACTGAAAAAATGTTTGCTTTTTTATCTGTCATTATTAACTGCATTACAAATATATTGCAACTTTTCCTTTTAAAAAGCACATGAAATTGATTTGGATAAACAGAATATTTCAGAAGTATAAAATTTAATTTCATTGTAACGAGATAGATAGGATATATTTTTGTCAAAGGAATTAAACTTCGAACGAAAGACAAAATGGAAAATATGGAAATTCATTTTTTTTGTCTTATGACGTATAAAATCAATAATTACACGTTCGTTTTGAAATCCATTTACCTCAAATAATGTTTATAATGTATTATTTAATAATTCTGATACATTCCTTCCTTTTGTGAGTCTATTTGTTTCTTCATCGTCACACTAAGGCTACATACATCTTTTATTCCACTGATAATTATTTTCCAACATTGTCCATCTGAAACAAACAGCATTTAGAATATTTAATTCAATTTGATTATTCTCGTCTTTTTAATTTATTCAGTTTTTGCATCATTCAATCCTATTGTGTAGCTCCAACAAATCAGATTAAATGAATTACGTCAGAAGCATGTGTCATTATTGTTTTATTTTACTCTGAAACAAAATATTTTCCTCTTTTAGGGTCATAACAACGCATTGATTCTCAGCTTAATCTATTACTTTGTTTGTGCCATTATTTTTTTCTTGAACTAAGGATTTCATCAAATTTCTATTATGTTCGTGTAAGCCTTTTAGCATTTTAAATTCATGTGAATAGTCTGCAGTACGTTTTATTGAAGACTAAGGAATTGTTTTGCTATTTTATCTATCTGCCGTGGATGTTTTTAAACATTTGAAGCATTCTAACAATTTTCTTTCATATGGATTTATTGCATTCAATGGGGTTTTAATTATTTTGTATCTTATAAATCAAAATATAAAATGTATCTTAATACTATGAAAAAATTTGCAATATTTAAAATATGTTAATATCAAATGCTGCGTTGCATTTTAGCTGAAGTCTAGTATAATTAAATTAATGTTTATGAGTTTAATTTATGGAATTATTCATTTAGAAATATATTTATAATCGCATTTTTAGTATGGATCACGAATTTTATTTTCTAAAAGGCTCAAGAACATTAGTTCAAATATCGACAAAAAATAAATGGTAAAAATCAATTTTTATCATTCACTAGCTGAATTTTCTGTTTAAATAAGATTACGAGTCTCATTTTATTGATGGTTTTTAAATCATTCTTCCTGTAAAAAACAAAACGGATATAAATCATAAGATTCCAATTTATTACAGTACCAAAACAGTCACGACAAAACATTTCAGTTTCACTTCTTGCTTTAGAAAACCAGAAAGTGATTTGTGCAGCTATGTGAACTAAAAATCTCTGAAAACCTATTGTTCATTCTATAAACATGGGTAGGAATTCTCCTTTATGCGCAAAGGCAGAAGAACAGAAAGAACATCCCCAAAATGAAATCCTTATATTCCAGCGGTATACAAACTATTTCAGGATGCAGCCTAAATCAGCCATGTAGAAAAAGCACTTGGAAAACATTGCTGAATACTTATTTTTCGGTTGCACGAGGAACATAGCAGTAGAAAGAAGAAATTTGGTTTCTAGAGGTCTAACAGAACGTCCCTAAAGGCGCCAACACTGGCGGCCATTTCTTTCTTTCTTTTTCACTATTCTCCTACTCGCTTTTTTTCCCGCCTAACACATTCGCCAATTCTTTCGGGTAAAAATAAAATTTCCCTTTTTTCAACAAAAAGGAATAAGAGACAACTTGCATCCTGGCTGCAAATTTCAATACTTGGTAAATTTGATTTTCCTCTTCAGATCTTCCTTTCTTTTTGCCCACAAAATCAGCCTGACCCAGTGGCGGTTCATGATTACATACATGCATATATTCCATTCACCTAACAGCTTATATCTGGTATTCACTCTTGCCTATGCACTGACTCATAAAAATGCGATTCTATGCACATTTACTGCCTCATATACTATTTTAAAATGTTTCTCTCTTTTGCATTTCTATACAGAATTTTAAATATATGCAATGATAAGGATAAAAAAGGAAAAGTAATGAAGCTCATTAACTCTCTCTCAGCCCGTTTTATTACTATTAACCTTTTGAGGACGCCTGTCACACGGGTGTTCCTGCTACTCGTAGTCCTTAAGAGGTTAATAAGTGTTTGTCTGTTTGGCTTTCTAATTATATAAAATGTGTAGAATGTTGACAAGTAAGAAAAAGACAGGAATAATAAATATCTTTTATTAGCTGTATTTAAAAATGAGGGTGCTATATTGTTTCATATTAAAATTTTTAATGGTGATTTCGTTTTTCTAGAAGCACCTATGACGAGTTTTCATCATTTAAACTTTCAGATGATGTGATGTAGAAGTTTGGAGAGAGAGTGTCTCAGGAGTCCTTCCGTCATTTACCGAAGAGTTTAAATCACGTGACGAGTTTCAAAACAGCCTTCTTGTAGTTTCAAAGCGGATCACATATTTTTTTTTTTAAAAATAAACAACCTGACGTACTAATAAACATGTCATTAACAAACCTGGTCATATTTAGGCTCAAACACAAATCTGCTTGAATCATAACTTTTAAGATATGCAATTATTATATCTTGAAAATATATACCAAGGCTTTTAAACTAATGTTTCAATTCCAACACTGTTCCTGTAACTAAGATTCATTAAATAAATATAATGCTAATGGCTGAGTCTAGTGAATACTAATTATTTGGAGACTAGCTATTTATGCGTAAATATTTGAAAATTGTGTTATTACAGATAGTTAACAAGGCTTTATTCACAGCAATAATGGACTTGCACTGCTAGAAACTTTCACATATTATTATTATATTACCTTAAAATTAAAGTGGGAATTACGCGTTTAGTTTTTATGGAGCGCGGGAAGTAAATTATCGTATAAATACATTCAGGGATAATAGTTTAAAAGCAAATAAAGAGTTCATAGATAATTTTACAGGATAAAGCTTTTAATAAGTCATTAAATTAAACACAGTCTTACAGAAAAGAAATTGGCTTGGATAATAGAAGGTATTATATGCATGTTTAAAGAATTCGGAAAAGAGAAAATTTTTCTAAAGCAACCAAAAATTAGCTGCAGACTTCAACTTTTCTTTCTGAAATTTTTTACCATCTTTAGTGAAAAATCCACCATTCTTTTACCATCTTTAGTGAAAAGTAAATTTTAAAGTGAATGCATCAAAAGTCATGGCACATCAAATATTTTATTTGCTTCCCACAAAAGATTAACGCTTGAATATGAACTGTAAAAACATGTGATGGAGTGTAACTACAATAATTTGACTAACTTTTTATTATAATATTTTACGCGTGAACTAGAATATTTCCATTCTTAATAAAAATATAATTTTCAGGAAAATATTCGTATGCTTTAAATAATATCAACACATTTACTTAAATGCATTCTAAATTTGAATTGTATTAAACTCTATGATAACGTTCGTACAAAGAAGACGCTTCATAACATTTCTTCAAATCAACCACTATGCTCAGTGTAAAGTTTGCAAAACTGTAACTAATTACTCCTTTTTTCTTCTTATTTACAGCCCAAGGTAATATAACACCTATATAAATCCAAAATTATTAAAGTATGAGGAATCAAATATATGAAAACGGAAGTTATGTGAAAAGTATCCAATTTAATAGTTTCAAACTTAACTAATTTGTTTGATTTTCCATTCTATTAATTGATTGTATATTTTTTTATTATTTTTATATTGATTTTTTATATTATATTTTTTGACTATTTTTTAATTTTAATTTGATTGATTCATTCAAATAAGAATCTATATTACGGCAATAGGAACATGTATAAAAAGTCCGACCGATACTATTAACCCTCTGACTGCTTATCCCGCGATTTCCGCGGGTAGGAAGTAAGTCTATTTTCTGCTGCATCCTGCGATTTTCGCAAGGTATTGCGTTCGCTCAGTGCTATTGCAGCGTCAAATTGTATTATATTAATAGAGCCTTGCACATAAATAACAATTCGCTTGCTGAACGGTATTTGAGCATGTTTGCGAATGTTGTATCTAAATAGCGATTTTAAAAAAATCGGCGGTTAACTTTAATAAATGTAGGATATTACCCGTAAAGAATAATTTAATCACTGTAAGAAAATGTACGAGCTAGATTAATTTGTTTGGAGATAGATGGAACCACAGTTCTGCTGCAAGCAGCGCCATGCCATCTTTTTCCGTAACAAAACTGGACTGCACGCTGAGAGCAGAGCAGCAGCACCGCAGGAAGCTGTCATCTAACAAATCTCTAAACTCCTCTATTGACAGATCATTCTTGGCGCAGTTAAGCCGCCCGAACTCCCGGTTGTAAGTAACGATGACCTGTCTAACTTCCCTTATGACTCTCTAATCTTTAATCTCTAATCTCTAAATCCTTAACCCGTAACATCTATCCCTTATTAATCTGGCTCATTAGTAAATATGACTTCATGTAAATTCTCAGCACTCCAATAAACCTTTTTATGTATATATCTTTCCCCCCCGTAAATTCTCCCTATAGTAGTTTAATAAATGTTTTTGTATTTAACTTGAAGTCTGTTCATTTATTCTATGTAATATTTTGTTCTAAATTTAATGTAGTAAAAAGCCTTGAATCCCCTAGATATAAACCCGAACTATTTACCCCTTATAGGTAACCTTTCCATGGGCATTTTGTTCATTGAACGGAATCCCACATAAATAAATTTTTAGTCGGATAAAAGTTACATAGGTCTAGTATCTAGTGAAACGAAATATTCAATACAAATGGAATTTTTTGTGTAAACATGTAAGATGTATAGAAGGAATCAAATTTGTGAAATTCTAAAACATTCCTGGTATTAATACTTAATAAATAGTTAACATTTTAAACACAAGAAAATAGAACTGATTTATATTAAAGTATTTTAGAATGAATTTATGCAGACAAAGAAAAATCATTCGTGTTAAATTGGATTTTTTTATTTTCTGCGTTAATTTGCCAATTTAAAAATCAATAAAATTGTTAAATTAATACGAAAACTCAGAAAGCTAATCTATAGACTCTCTATCTTTAAACTTTCTATAAAATAGTGAATGTTCAGAAAGTTTTTGACTATTATTTTTCAATTTAAGGCAAGATAAAGATTTCTTTCTCGATGGCATAAAGCGTTTTACGTTCATAAATAAAAGCCACGGTTTATTTGAGCGGCCAGGTCCTGCTTATGAAAGAGTTGCAAGTGTGATCCTTAGTATATCGATTATTTTATTTTCTTATAGTTAATTATTGAAACATTTCATATGAATTATTGAACGCTTTGTCGATAACTCTGCCATGATACGCTGGTCTGGATGTCTTTCTGGTCGTCACGACCACAAGCGAATGAAATTAAAAATCATTTAACTCTTTACAAAAAACCAGAATCCTAAAATCGAATCATCCATCGCTTTTGACGCATTGTTGCGTATAGCAATTAAATTGAATTTTCTGTTACCTCCCATATTCTTTATTTTAATTAGCGGCAATTTTGCTGGAATTCGATTCTTGCTGGAATTAATGGTGGCTTGCTGGAATTAATCGTTATTATTGGGAGTCGAAAGGAAAAACCTTTGAATGATCAAGATAAATTTGAAAGGATTACTCTAAGCGGATAGCGCTAATTGAGATTCGTAATTAATTATCGGTCATCTCTTACGGGAAAACCTTTCAACATTTTTTTCATGACTTAAAATCCATTTATCCAGTCTCAAAATATCACTGTATTTTCTCAAATGCTGTTCAATGCAATGTCTTTTTCGTACTTAAGTTTTCTTAGTATCAAAGCAATAAAAAATGCATTGTGGTCTTAGCTGTATTTATTAATCAATTTTGAAATGCTAAATATTGTTGTAAATCTTAATTGAATTTTAAGAATATAAAGTTGAATTATTATTTCCTTATAAATTGTTTAATTAAATATCAGTTAAGTCCTAGATTTTGCCATAAAGGAGGAGATGTTCATTAGAAAAACGTAAAATTCGATAGTACGTTTATATTTCTAAAATGAAAAACTTAAGTTTTAAATGTATGTCGGTATTAAATCCGTTTAAAATATTTCTTAAAATCCATTTATCCAGTATCAAGACTATACTATGCTCTCTCAAATATTGTCAAGTTGTACTATCTTTTTTCTTGGCCATTTAGGATTCCAACTATTCTGATTGATTAAAAAAGTAACAAAACATTGAAAAAATTGCATTGCTTTAGTGTATTTATCAATTATTTTGTCGATTCCAGAGGCTATGAGAATTGTTAATTTAATTTTAAGTAAAAAATTAAGCTAATCATTTTTTTAAATGTATCCATTTTTAGAGTAAAAAATTCAATTAAGCGATTGATTTCGAACACAAAATTGTTGAGATTCGAGCAGAAAAATCATTATTTAGTAGTACTAACATAATTCTAAAATACAAACTAGTTTTAAAACGTCTTAAATTCCACTGATCGAATCTGAAGCTATCACTGTATGTTGTCAAGTGATATCTACATATAATGTTTTTCAGCACCTAAGGATTTCCCAATATATTTATTTATTTAGAAAATGTACACTACAGAATAAACTCCAATTACAGAGTGCATGATACAGAAACAAACGCTAAAATAGTTTTAAAACACAGATTAATGAAAGCAACAGGTATACACAGAAATCACTGAAAAACACAACACGAATTTAAAAAGCACACAAAATAAAAACACTTCAAGAACACAAAAGCCGCAAACATTCAGTCTTAAAAACACCATAAGACACGTTAAAAACATCAAGATCATCAGAGTACCTGTTAAAAATTTTGTTAAATTTATAAATTGAAAAATTAAGCATGTAATTTTCTGGTAAATACATTTACAAATAAACAATTCTTCCTCAGACTTCTAGTCGGCACAGCATAAGTGATACGGCTCAATATGTCACTTCAATTAATAGCATCATTAATTATCTTAGGATAAAACAAAAGACATGAAACATCACACCGTACCCTCAAACTGTGAATGCCGAAGATGTTACATAAATGAGATGAGGATAAGTCTTGTGGATAATGGAGATGTGTTCGGTAAAATAAGTAACGCAAAAACCTATTTTGTACCTGTTCAATTATTTTAATTTTATTTTCATTGTAAGGGTCCCAGACAAGACAACAGTATTCAAGACTCGAGCGGACAATACTGAAAAATAAAACCTTCAAAGCAAGTACACCGGAGAAATGTCTGGTATTACGCTTGATAAAGCCAAGTTTAGTGTAGGCCTTAGAGACAATGTTGTCAATATGTTGGGTAAAATCGAGTCTAGTGTCAACAGTAACACCAAGGTCAGTAACTGACCTGGATCGGAGTAGTAAAATACCATGGTATATTGGTTTTAATAACGTAAGGCCACACATACAAAAATGTTTTGTGTTCCTAATGACGAGTATTCATAAATAATTTTTGAAATGCTTGATATTTTCTACCTTATGATGGAATTTTATATATGAAAGTTAGTCCCTTCAGTCGTAATTCAGAAATAATGAAGTGAGACCTTTTTCCTTTAATGTACTGTAAATAAATGCAAAAGGTGTCTCATAAATAAAATTTCAAGCTTATGGGTGAAAAATTAAAAAAGTTATTATATGTCCGGCATCCGGTCAATACCGGATTTTTCAACTTGAAAAAGATGAACAATCACATACATTTCATTGTAAAATAGTTGCGAAAGGATAATAAAATATTTCAAAAGCATTTTTTAAATGATAAAAAACGGATTAAATACAAGAAATTACTCGAAACACAGAATTCATCACAGAACTCCACTTTGCGAAGAAAAAAGATTTTCCAGAGTTGTTTTGGAAACACTTAATAAATGAAATGATTCTATCCTCGAAATAAAAAAAATCAGATATTATAATAAGAAGAAAGTCGAGAATCAAATAATAAAACAGCATGTAATTTCATCAATTTTTGAATTAATAGGGGCAGTTCAAAGTTGATATCCGGTATACCAGACACCAAGTCTGAAGAGCTTAATAATAATTTTTTTAATTTTAAAAATAAAATGTTATATGATAGATTTCGAACATGAAGGGGGGTGGAGAGTGTGACAGATAGAGAAAGAGAAATTTTTCTTACTTTCAATGCATTTCTGAAAATATAAAATATACGTATTAAACATATTAATGCGAAAACATGATTTTCGAAGTCCGTTATGCATGTTGTTTTATTATCATTTTTATTTAATTTTTAAAGTTATTTTCACAATAAGTTTCTTATTTACCATACTTTTTTTATATTCTGAAAAAGAAGTGAAGGGTTAATAACATATTTTAACGCTTATTTTATTTTGTTGATACTGACATTCATTTTGCATTACATGTCTACTTTTGGATTGAAAATGGTCATTAGTATTTTCCAACGCCTTCCAATGTTTTTTATTTCTAGTATTTGTAGTAAGCAATGGAACAAAAATTAAAAATATTTTCAATCAAGTATAAAACTAATTTTGCTTAAACTTTATATAAATTGCTTAAGAACTTTTAACTATTAATAGACTTGCAGATAGATAATATTTAAACCGATGAACTGATGTAAATAAACCATAACAACAACAAACGTCACTTTTATCTTAAACTGCTTAAATTGCTTCGTTTGTAAATGGCTAAATAATATAGCTTTTAATATAAATAGCTTTTTTTAAGAATAAAAAACATTACTAAATAACATATTATAAAAACAATTCTTATGAATGTTTATCTTTAGTTATGTCCATCACCTACCAATGTTATTTATTTCTAATACTTCTAATAAACGCTATTATAAAAATGCATAATATCTTCAGCCAAGTAAAACTCTAATTATGTTTAAAAGTATATAAACTTTACTCGACTCGCAGACAGAGGATATAGAAACCGATTAAATGAAGTAAATAAACCACCACAACAACTACCAACACTTTTCCTTTAAATGGTTTAAATTCACTTCTTTTTAAATGGAAAGCAGCAATTGAGACTGTGCAGAAGTGCCTATCACTGGTACTAATGTACACAAACCAATCTTCATGATTTTTAAATGGCTAAATAAAATGGCCTCTCAAGTAAATCATCTGTCTACGAGCTTTCAAACCAATACTAAATATCATAGTACAAAAACAATTCTTACGAATGTTAATCTTTAGTTATATACATCACCTACCAATGTTATTTATTTCTAGTATTTGTAATAGACGGTATTATAAAAATGCATAATATCTTCAGTCAAGTAAAACTCTAATTATGTTTAAAAGTATATAAACTTTTATAAGCAGTTTTGACTGTTACTCGACTTGCTGACAGAGGATAGAGAAACGGATGAAATGAAGTAAATAAACCACCACCACAACAAACAACACTTTTCTTTTAAACCGTCTCAATTGAATCCTTTTTAAATGGAAACCAGCAATTGCGACTGTGCAAAAGTGCATTGCACTGGTACTCATGTACACAAACCAATCTTGATGATTTTTAAATGGCTAAATAAAATGGCCTTTCTACGGGCCTTCAAACCAACACTAAACATCATAATATAAAAAACAATTCTTATGCATGTTATTTAAATCCAACATAGGTTTCTCTCCCCAGGTATTTGAATCCTTCATCTATAACATGAAGACTACAGACTCTTTCAGTTAACTCGATGTAAAAATAACAGCATCATAATCTCTTTATATCCAGGCCTCCACCACTACATTTCGAGATTACGATGCAAGGTAAATATTTTTTTGATATTTCACCTTCCAGATAAACAATGGGTATTATTTTCAATTGCAGCGCTGGTGCATTTGAAAGAATGCTTTGGAGAATAAAAGAATTTAAAATATTTCTTTGGCGGGCTCCCTGGACTTCCAAAACGCATGAATAAGATCGAAAAAATACTTGAATTTGAGTCCTGACAGAGCAGAAGTCTATACAATGTCGTGATGGAACACCATTCCAGTCGAGCCTGATTCTGGAAGAAAGATTTTATTCATAACGTATCGAGAAAGGGATAGTTTAAGAAACAGGATATTTTTATATTTCGTGGCCAACTTGCAATGCAGTATTTTGTTCAATGCGCGGCATTTCTATGCCTTACTTCGCTGAGCTCTAAAGCATTTATTTGGCAGGAAAGTTATTTTTTAAAATCGAAACGAGAAAGGGAAATTGTGCATGGAATATAAATTATTTGTCACACTTCTTTCTGCCGAGCCGTGTCGGAATATACATTAACATTTGAATTTCCGCTTGTGTCTCGTGCTAAAATTTCTGAAATTTACAACAGCCATTATTTTTGTAATTATTTTCAATTCCCTCCTACTAAAATGTTACTTATTGTTTTTATACCTGTTAAAATGAATATAAATATATTCTTAGCTTCAACATTAATTTCATTATCATTTCTGCTTGCGACTACATAGATACTTCAATTAAAAACAAATACATTTTGACGCGAAATAAAACTTCTTGCTGTTGAATATTTGAAAACTTCCTTTTAACTTTTCTTACCTTCCTAATTTTTGGTTTTTCTTTAAAATATTTAATATATTTACAACATATTTAGTAATAAGCTTTAACATATTTAGTAATAAGTTAAGTGAATCCCTATTTTTGATACCAATAAATGTCGGAAGTTTCATTTAATAAATTCTGATCTCTTCATTGATTTATTAATACTTAATTAGAAAATGAATTCTAACCAGATACAAAATTTAAAAATATTTCTAAGAGTTCTTTTGTGTGGCCAGAACAGAATCTAACATTCCAAATAATAATTCTAAAGAAGAAGATAAAGCAAACATATTTGATGAATCTTACAATTTTCTTTTAAAATATATAGAACATAAGAAAGTGTAGATGAATAGGATGTTTTCTTAACATTACTTTAAACACAAATGGAACTTCAATGGGAAACCTATTCTCTAACTGTATTCTCCGTGATAACATCAGGGCCGCGGTTGCCTAGTTAGGCTTCGACCCCGGGCTCGAATAGGCTCGAAGCCCGATTCCACCGAAGATCCGCCGTGTATGGGGCCTTTTGCTCGCTAAATCATACGTAGTGGCCAATCGCCCTCCTGTTAGGAAGGAAACTTGGAGAGAGGGTGCAAGCTCAGGTGTCCTCGTCATCTGACCGTGGTTCAAAATTACGAGGTTCGTCCCTAAATAGCCCTCGTGTTGCTTCAAAACGGGACGTTAATAGAATCGAACCGTGATAACATTAAATTTATCTGCTAACTAATTATAACAACCAAAAGCAGATACCTCAAATTAACCACTAAGAATTATATTTAGAATACATACTAACATCCGCACTTTAAAAAATGACTATTTAGACTTTCCTCTCTTTCAATATGCTTTCAGTTTACATTCCAAATTGTTTCTGTTGTTCGAGTTCAGTAAGAATTTTACAAGATAATGTTATGTTTTTAATAGTAAATCAGTATAATAATTTAATTTGAAAACTAAACTGCTGCAGTGCATTTTCATGTATAAAGCAGAAGTCTTTCAGCAGGAGTTTCATGTATAAAGCATTTATAAAGCAGGAGTCTTTCAGCAGGAGTTTCATGTATAAAGCATTTATAAAGAAAATTTTTCTCAGTATTCATTAGTTTTGAAACACCCTGTAAATAAGAACCTGCGAACTGATTCCTTTAAACAGGTAATCAATGGGAGCGATATATGACATTACATTATGAACATACGTTTAAACTCTGCTCCTACAATGAAAACAAACATAATATTTATGGATGTAGGGTGCTTTGGCAGGCAATATACTTTTTGTACGCATCCGAGCTCAAATTCGTAGGCGCTTCTTCGAAGCATCTAGAGCTTCCCGAGAGACATATCCTTCTGTCAGACTGAACAAATCTTTGCAAAATCATGTTCCGGAAACAATAAAAAGAAGGATTACTTACTATAAGGTCTTATTTTAAGAGGTATCCTAAGCTGTAAAGAATGGTTTTCCGTCTAATAAAATATACTGTCGAGGATTGGAGCCGCGGCGCGCACAAATCCATAGTCGTAAAAATGGAAAGCATGAAAGGTTGAAGTAGCGATATTGACGGAAGAATTGAGGCAATCTGCCACATTTACGGTGAAAATATCAGCCATGGTAGACGATAATTTTGCTGTTAAGGCCACTTACGGCTCAGTCATCAAAGATGTCTTTTTAGTGCTTAAAAGAATTGGGACAGCTGTCACGATTGGTGCTCACGGAACTTTCGATATATAAGGTCACTAACGGAAATGGCTTTCGTAATTTACAGGGTTTATTCGGGTGGAAATAAAACAGTGCGTCATATAGGGCAAGTGAATTGTTCTGTGTTGTGTACAACAAAAATTCTTCTCAGAGATTAACAGGATCAATTTAGATGGCAATAATTAGCATATTTTCAATTTTAAATGCAATGTGATAGTGAGATTTTTTGAAATTCGGGATTTAACAGCAATTTTGTGATAATTCATTTGGTAACCATCGTTGCTGGAAAAAGTGAAAATTCTACTTTTGTTTGGTGGTCTACAAACGTTGAATTAATAGTGTCATATTTTACCATCAATAAATAGTTACTGCTAAAATACTGGAAGTTCATTTTTGCAATTGAAAATATTGACGCAGTAACAGCCACATATCCATAAAAAATTCATATTCTTTGCTCAAAAGTATGTAAATCTGAAGTATTATTTCGATCACTCAGTGAGTTACGTCTTCTTCTAAAATTGATGAGAGTCGCATTCGTATAAGAGAAGAATATATTCGTATAAGAGTATAGAATAATATATATAATTTTATAGATGAAAGTTAGTCCCTTCAGTCGGAATTCAGAAACAATTAAGTGAGAACTTTTTCCTTTGATGTACCATAAACTAATGCAAAGGGTGTCTCATAAATAAAATTTCCAGCTTGTAAGTGAAAAATTAAAAAAATTATGATATGTCCGGCATCCGATCAATACCTGATATTTCAACGTAAAAACGATGAACAATCACACAAATTTCATTGTAAAATAGTTGCGAAAGGATAATAAAATATTGCAAAAGCATTTTAAATGGTAAAAAATGGATTAAATACAACAATTTACTCGAAATACAGAATTCATCACAGAACTCCACTTTGCAAAGAAAAAATCCTCGAAATAAAAAAAATTGCGAAGATTATAATAAGAAGAAAGTCGAGAATCAAATAAAAAACAGCATGTAATTTCATCACTTTTTGAATTAATAGATGCCTTTCAAAGTTGATATCCGGTATACCAGACACCAGGTCTGAAAGGGTTAAGAATAATTTCTTTAAAATTTAAAAAATAAAGTAAATTATATGATGGATTTCGAACATGAAGGGGGTGGAGAGTGTGACAGATAGAGAGAGAGAAATTATACGTACTTTCAATGCATTTTTGAAAATTTAAAATATATATATTAAACATATTATTGAGAAAATCTGACACAGTATCAGCATACATATCCACAAAAATTCATATTCTTTGCTCAAAAGTATGTAGATCTGAAATACTATTTCCATCATTCAGAGAGTTACATCTTCTAAAATTAATGAGAGTCGCATTCGTATAAGAGAAAAGATTGTGTTTCTTAGAATTAATTTCTGATTAAGTGCAATTTCATAATTTTCTTTGTAATCATAACAATAAATAAATAATTGGCAGTTTACCATCAAGTAATAGATGCTAAGATATTAAAAGTTTGATTTTGCATTTAAAACAATCTGACATTTTAACAAGATTTATATCTCCGAAAATTTCGCTGTCTTTATTCAAGAATGTGCGATTCTAAAATACTGATTCCATTCAGTGAGAGTTATATCTGTTGAAATTTGATGAGAGTCATATTCGTATAAAATAAATACTATATTCCTTAGAATTAATTTCTGGTTTTATTTTCACTTACCTTTAAAAAGAAATAACCGAAATACTATTGTCCATAAAGCGTTGATATAATTTAGTTTACGTCATTTCTCATACCATACTTTTTTGTTTCCTTTCAATAGAAATTTAATAGATTAAAATAAGCAGAGCTTTTAATAGACATATGTTGCATTGCCTACTAACCGTTTTGTAATAAAATTACTGATTCTTAGTCGACAGTTGAAAAAAAATGTTCCTGCCTTTTGTTTATCTTTTCATTCATTAATATTCCTCACTTGATTGTATTTAAGGAAATATTTCCATTTGTAGATTACAAAAAAATAAAATCTAAAATTATACATTTATAGAAAGCACATCATATATATTCAAAATTTCATTCTCAGCTATCCATGCAACTCCTAACTTATATTTAGGTTCAACTTCAACACTCAAATTATTATTTTGATTTTATCAAATAGGAAAAAAATTAGTGAAATATTCACTCTGATTTTTTTATTCGCATTGTAAAAATGAATACAATCTTTTAAATAACCTTCTTTTGTAAAGAAATAATTTCTGTTGTGAGTCGTTTAGTTTAATTAAAATGGTTTGAGTATACATTCATGTCCATGGTATACGCCATGTTTGACAGCATGTATAAGTTATATTTCAGTAATATTCATCATCATTTAATGAGGTGCACATAAATTTTAGGTTTTCTTAAGGTATGTTAATCAATTTTTTCATATCATTTGAAATCGAGAAAAGCAACTCTTTGGAAATGAAACAGAAGTTTCTTTGGAATTCAGTTAATGATTTCTCTATAATATTAACAAATAACGTGCGAGGTAATAAAAACCAAACTCTAAATATCCGTATTGAAATCTACATTTTAAATATAACTTTACCTTCTCAAAATTAGTGTATAACTGAAATTAAAATTTAACCCATCCATTTATCTAAATTTTTAAAATTATCTCAGTAATAAATAATTTATTTTCGTAATGAGCCTCTTCATTTTACGAATAAACTTTCTTGAAAATCTATAGAAGAGAAAGGAAAGAATTTAAATTACACTCCTCCCTTGATTCATTATAAAAACGGAGTAATCACTCAATGAATAGAAAAAGAGAAATCTGTCACTATTAACTAGAAGCATCAACACGTTACGTTAACTTAATAAGGTAATATTTTTCCGGTATCACTTGCGAAGACGAATAATTTTTCTGTCATTTCTGGTGTTCCATTTTTTTCATGTCCCCGAACGTGACATCCGGCCAAGTAGTCTGATGAAATTAATTGCATTCCGATAACGACTCATACGCGTGACTAATGCACTTAGTATTCAGGACATGGTTTTTAATCAGCGGATTTAGGACATGAGTTTTATTACAGCGATGGGATGTTTGTGTCCAGTGACATTTCTGGTTGATTGCATTCGATGGTGTACAAAGTAATAGCTTTTATCCTTTCCGCAAATTTAGGATACTGTGAGTTAGGAGTTCTCAAAATTTTTTCATTCGCGAAACTTTTCGGTTAAAAAAATATTTCGTGATCACTCCACTGAACAAAATATTTCCCCAGTCCCCAAGTGTGCATTTAATATGTAACATAAAATAGGAAGACATTGAAATTTAGTTGAATGCAGTTATTTAGAAGTCTTCAATGAAATGGTTCAAATGTACCCGATTTTCTGAATTATTTTGGCTTTATTATTATCAATCAAAAATAATTCAAAATGTCAAACACAATCGTAACGACAGTCGTGGTTTCCTAGACCCCAAATCTTGACCAACTTGGAGTTCGGTAAATTAAAAAGTCCTATGTTTTAGATTAACTTTCTAGGTCAGGTGAAATGAAATTTAGTTTGTATTTGTTACCACCATGTCGGCATAAACATAGTAAGAAAAAAAGAAGTATCATTCATTGAACATAATTCTATTGAGTATGTGCGTGAAATAATTATATCTACTTGACTTTCTGAATTATTTTTGCTTTATAATATTGAAAAATATGACATCGCATGCAGTCAGGATTTCCTATACCATGAAATTCATGCACACAACCATATGTACGGTCAAGACACATATATTAGTTCTGTTTTAAATTAGTTTACTTACACAACTGAAATGAAATTCTTCGAATAATCATTTAACATTTTAATAATTAACCTTCTTAAAATTTCTTTGAATAATTGAAAAATTACTTACTATATCTAACAGTTTTAATACTAGCCTTATTGAAAACGTCTCAACTTGAAGTTAAAGTTCCACTCTTGAAAAATAGGACGAAATTTTTTATATCCCAGAAATCAGATATATTCGTATTCTTCAAATTCAGAAGAAAACATCGCAACCATTTAAGTTTAAATCTCCAGGTCTGAAAAATTTATCACATATCGCATAGATTTATTCATAATTGACTGATCTTTGGTATTGTAAAGGTAATTCAATGAACTTTTAGACAAATGAGATCGTATTCTGAAAGTTAAAATGTGATATGTATCATAATGTTTTAAAATATAAAAGTAATAAATACTATGAATTGCTTATCGTTCCTCCAATTTTATTTATTTTTTTCCAATTTTGAACAGCTGTTAAATTCGATAACCTGTTTAAATGCTAAATTTTTTAAGATACTGGAAGATCATACGACTTTCAGTACCACGATGTCTATTTCAATTGATATTTTTTAAAATTTTCATAGAATATTTACTATAGTAGTATTTACGTTAGTAGTATATATTTCGGTAATTGCAAATTTTAAACAAATTTTAATCGAAAATACGAATCTCTCTTTTTTTAAATCGACTATATTTTAAACTTTAAGTGAAATTTCCACTTCAATATTTGCAGTTGTTTAACTCTTTAATCCCTAGGCGACTTTTTTCTCCTAGCTCATTTAAAACCTGGATATTTTGGGAGGCTAAGACATGAATTGGACTCTTCCAACCTGGGTGTTCATTTACCACTCTCCCACTCTCTGCTGTAATAATTCCATTAAGCCTCAAGGAAATGGGCTGTGGTGTGCAAGGATTATGGGAGCCCCTAACACCCCTATCTCCTAAGCGATCTCAGGAACTCCCCTCCCCTCAAAAGAAACCAACCGCCTCAGACCGGCCCTCGTCGTCGTTGAGGGAAACTTTCTAGACCGCCCAGGACTGCCTCGCTCGGTATGAGAGGGTTAAACATAAAATTGTCATTATGTGCGTAATGAAATGTACATAAATCAAACTTATTTTGCAAACCATGAAGCATTATTGTTCAAAGGAATTATAAAGGTAAATGAAATAATTTTTGGTTAAATCTTCAAAATATGGTGCGTTTATTTCATAAAATTGTAAATAAAGTGCATTTCAAATAAAATATGCTATTTCTAAACAAGAATAACAGTGAAAGTTATCTATAAGCATTCTAAGATCAATTGCCCTCAAAATTGATTAAATTGTGAAAGTGTCGCTTCCCTCACTCAGAACGTAAATTAATTATAATGTTTTAAAAAAAATATAATTTAGAGTCCTTAATGAATAAAATTAAATCAGTATAAAAATACATATTAAAACAAATATATAAATCTGCGAAAATTAATTGCTGCTTTTTTTAAAAGATACTGATTAATTTTTCCACCTAATAAAATAATGAAAATGATCACATTTTAAAATCACAGTCGCTGTCTAAAATAGTTGAGAACGAATATATTACCGTTAAAATAGACAAATTATCATGTATATATTACAAAAGTCTGTCAAGAATATGTTTTTTAGTATCAGTATATATATCAATTCTTACCGGAGTTCGTTTTCCAAAAATGTCAAAAACATTGATATTTAAAAGCGCTTTAAAGATGGAATTAGAGCATTTTGAAAAAATTAACTTTAATATTGCAATTACTTGATCAAAATACACAATGGAAACTAAAGGTAAATAAGTTAGTGAAAAATTCTCTTCTCTCATAAGAAATCTGAAATAAAGAGCACTCAACTTGTTTTGATGACATTGTCAATTTCGATTAGCTTGTCAAATTTCCGATGATATAAACTATCTTTGAATACTCAATATGCAAATTAGTCAGCTAAAATTTGACACGATATGATCTTTTGCTTCTTCAGTAAAAAAAATGCTCTGGGCAGCATTTTCTTGAAGTGTATGAAAATGTAAAATTTTTCTCTTGAAAGACTTTTGAAGATTTCACAGGAAAGATAAAAATAATGATAAGCTAAACGAGATGCTCTTAAAAGAACACAATTTTTCAAAATTGAACCGTGTCTTCTTTAGCTAAGTTCGTTGATATCACAATTACGAAACAAGTAAAAAAACTCAGGTTTTTTTAATGAAATGGCTGTTTAGGTTAATGAGAACCGTCATTTATTTAATGGAAGAAAAAGCAGAAATTTTCAGTCTCTTTTCTAAATTTGTCTCTGTTCCCTATGGAAGAAATCGGAAATACTAATCTATCAAATGAAATGATTTGCAATATAAATAAGAAACACTTACTACAAAGCGACCGATTTCAATTTTTGATTTCTATTATTGACTGACTATACTAATAATGACTTTATAATAATTTATAAAAATGTTAATAAAAAATTATTTTTCCAAATCTTGATAGTTTACATTATTAATCCATGTATTATTTTTGTTCGAAAGAAATTAATGAACGGAAATTTTACTGACAACATGACAACGAAAAATTATTTAATTACTCAAGAAAAGCACTGTTTTGATGTAGAAGGTTATGATGAATTTTAAACTCAATTTTTATCTAGTTTATTAACATACACTTCGATAGTATATGTTTTGATTATATATATATATTTATTCACGTCAGTATTTGAGAAAAAAGCGTAAATGATACATATATTCATTATAAATAATGTTAAGGTTTTATTTTTTGGGGCAAGCAACGGAGGTAGGGCAAAAGATTTCATTTTTATAATTCTGAAATCATCAAAAACCATTTATAATCTTTTCCCTTCTCTATGTATTAGTTAAGCAGCAAAGATTGGGTCAAAAGATGAGATAGCCTTGTTTTCCAGACTGAGAAGTTAATAGCCACAACTTTAAAACTGTAATATTTGCAGATTTGATCTTATAAATAGATGCCCTTCTGAGTAGCGTCTTCGTATAACCATTTACACAATCCAAACAACCTTTATTTAAATTTCTTCCATCCCTAAGCTTATTCTTTTCAAAAATAAAAAAACTTTAAAAACCAATCACTCCGAAAACATGTTTAATAATACAATACTAAGAGAAATAGCAATTATATTGATTATTTTAGCCAAGTCATATATACCTTCAGTGAATCTCTATTTTACCCTCGGCTGTTTATTTAACTAAATACCTTTAAAATAAGTAAAGAAATATCAAGAGTTAGTTTTTAATTAAAAGTTTCATATTAATAGTTAGGGTTTACAAAAACAAAATTCCCTCTTTTGTTCAATAAATTTTTCTTTCTGTATTTTTGGAAAATTATATTTCGAGGAATGCTGTGTTGAAATCTAATTCGTGTGAAATTCCGTAAATTGTATTTCAACTTTTTTATACTGATTTTATCATTTGTCAAAATTTGTAATGATTTATTTTAAAGGAATAAGAAAATTTTATCCAGTTGTTAATTGATGTCTAATAGATTTTTCTTGATACTACACGGTCTCATTAAGTTCTAAGAGGATTTAATTAATAAATTATGCCGAATATATTTCAATTATCTAAAATATTTCAAGTAAAAACCAATAATAATCATTTAAAAGCCATTTTCATCTAATTTTTTTCGAGATCATCCGATTGAAGCGACCAGGAAAGAGGAAAAGAAAATCACAGTCGTCGTTCCTAATCCGCATGATTTTTGCTTAATGGGTAACATTCCAACAGAAAGTAATTATATTAATCCTAGAAACCGCAGAATTACATAAAAAAGAAGAAAAATTCTCGAAAAAGAGCTGATCGGAGCGAATACGCATGCTTTAGCCGGAATTCGTAATTAAGACTTAAATGATCTTGTCAATGATAGCTTCTTGGTAGTGGGTATAATTTGTGATAAGGACAAGCGTTCTTAAAGACAAACCACCCTCTTATCTTTCAAGGCCAATTACTTGCCATTTCACGTAATGTCCCACAACGAGTAATCTCAGTACTATTTCCATATTAGCCTAAAGGGAGTCATTAGCATTATTTTAGCGCCTTATTTTAGCAGTCAGTTGGCAATCGCTGACACTGTCAAGCAGTTTCGCTTTTAACATGACATTATCTCGTTGCTTCTATAACTTTTGAGTTCCTTCATTTAATTGCTATATTAGATCAAATGGCCCGTATTATAACTGAGGCATTTTAAAAAAAGAATTATTATCTGCCTCTCTCAAAAATTTTAAAGACATTTTAATGCATATTCATATTTTTTTCCCTTTGAACTTGTGAGCAATTGCTGCTAGAAATTTCAAAATACATTTTACCAAGTAGTAAAAGACACTGTACAGTATTGTTACCATGTTGTACAATATTGTAAATACCTTGCGTTACCATATTGTACAATATCGTAAAAATATTATATTTTTTTCTATTAGGGTAATCGTGAGTTCAGTATTCAATATTCACTATCTGTCAACTGTACTCTTTAAAGCTGGAGTTGTTTCGAAACGAAATTATTGAAAAATTAGTGTGTTTATTATAAGATTCAAATAATAAGTTGTTTCAGTCAATTTCTTGATGCCACTGGCAATTGACCTGGACCCAGTAATGATGAATATTTTACCATTAGAATTTGAACACTTACTTTACTACGAACATTTTAGACGTTTAAATTTTTCTATAGATGAACTCATCATAATGTGTAGTTGAATTGTTTCAAATCTTTGGGAAATTGAGCTGTTTACTTCCAAATATGAATACAGGAAATAAAAGTAGAGCGCCCTCTAAAATTATATATCGTCTTTATTTTCAAGAAAATTTCCTTAAATTATATCAAAAATTCATTTAAATAAAAAGAATGTATTTTGAAGAAATTGGCATAAGGACAGCCATTTGAAATATTTTTCAGAATTCTTTATAATTACCACACACACATTACTGTAATCCAACGAATATGTAATAAGTGCAATTTTTGAATTCTTAAATTCTTTGAAGCCTCTTTTTTTAAATATATATTTTGGAAATTGTTAAAAATAAATTTTAATGAACGTATATCAAACTTTCTATGCATAAAAGTTGACAATTTTTAACATCTTTCTAAATCGCCTGATACAGGGAAAGAGCCTGACTGATGTTTAAAGCCACATAATTGCCCCTTCCTTTATATTTTTGCATTTAAAAAAGTTTTAGCAGAAAAGTTGTATTTACATATAACAAAACTGGTAAATTTTTGTTTTTAAACTATGCTGGTGTTTCATAATTTTGAAATTATGAATAATGGATTTTTTTATTATACATGTTTGAATAAATTTCAAGATTTTTAATATTAATCTTTAAGCACAGAAACAACTTTTCTTCTGTGTTTAAAGATAAATTATTAAGAGAAAAAATTTTCAACCCTGGAAAAATTAATTTGGGGAAAATGCTAATTTTGTGAATAGAAAATTCTTTCGATGTATAACCTAATCACATTTCGTATGTAAATAATTCACAAAAATATTTAAAAATGCATTGAGCAGAAGATTTAACATATATAAAATGGGAAAAACAGAAATAATATAAACTTGGCACTGATAAATGTAATAAAAGCGGAATTCCATATGTAAATTTCTATAGGGAATGTGAGAATATTTTAACGCTGTGAGAAAAAAAGCATAGTGTAGTAGCTAAAGAAAATAGTTGAAGAATAAATAGACAATTTTCTTAAAGAAAGTTGTGCTACATGAAAGCATATTGACTTGCATTATTCAGCAGTCGAATTCAAAGAACTAGGAGAAAGAAACTTGCTGCAATACATAATACAAACACTCTTTTAGTAAATCGAAGCTTGCTTTGATAACGCTAAATTTTATGACCATGTGAATGCTCTTAAGTGAAGACAAGACAAAAAAATTTAAACTAGAAATTTGAAAAAAAATTAAATATGTATCCAGATATAGCATTTAAGGAGCAATATATAAAACATTATTTTTTCAGTTTTTATGCGGTAGAATTTTATAGTTTATACTATTCTTTATTCAGACTAGACTTACATTAGGACTGCAGAACTTACAGTAGACTTATTTAAAGTATTTTGGCAAACGCCTTTTGTTACTCGAAAACTATATAGTTTTCGGAAGAAGCAGAATTTTAAAGGAACTTTTTTTCTTGTCCGAAAAATATTCATAGCAATACTGAAAACTACAAAGTTAATTTTCAATCATAAACACCGTAATAACAGTACAAGAAATTATTTGAAATACTTATTTATGCAAAGTTTGATTGTTGAAATTGAAAAGCTAACCAATTTTCTAATGAATTAATGAGTTTAAAAAAAAACAAAATTCTTCTAGATAATAGTCTCGCTCTTTAATTTAAATTAAGTTATTTAAGTTATTATTAAGTTATTAATAATTATTATTAATATTTTATTAATTATTTTTAAATTAAACAGAATTGACTTGTTATCTAAAATTTAGATTCTATTTCTTCCTGTATCTTTAGATAATTTAAGTAGCATGCACAGAAAAAAATAGAAAGCACAGAAAAAAAATTGAGTCTCGAAAACATTTAAAACATTTTTAAATTTAGATTCCTTTTTCTATTTAAATCTAAAATAATTTTGAAATTAATAATTTGCTATATTCTTTCGACCTCTGTTTTATTCTTCGTATAACCCATGTGTATTCTGCGTAACATAGGAATGCATGACATTAAAATAATGTTCAGCATAGTTCATTCACTTTTCTATAAATGTGTTGATAAAGTTCCAGGCTTATAAATTGAAGCAAAACCATTCGTTTTTTTTTGTGAAATACAACTGAACAACCTTTACAATAGGAAGTTTTAAAAGCTTCGTTTATAAATTCTGATTTTGTTATATTTGGCTACTTTAAGTAAACTATAGAAGAACTTATTTTTCTCTAGTATATTTCTTATTTCCCAAATCATAAAATATATGGATGGCAAAAAAAAACAAATCAAATCTGAAATGCAGTTATTACTGAAAGAAGAAATTGCGTGGATAAATAAATGAATAAGTATCATCTAAATATATTCAGTTTAATAAAACACGAAAAATTCAAACTGAACCGGTTACTATGTTTTTTACTAGAAGTAGGAACAGTCTTTGCGCCAAAGTTTGGAGAAAATAATTTTTTTTTCTTCTTCTTCCCTCGAAATCCATGTGGAGTTGTTTTTTAGTAAAGGCTCACATCCAAAACAAAATGGAATCAGATCACGTTACGGCTTGTTCACATGACAAATTTTAATTGTATATGTCGTTTAACATATTCCTGCACGTTGTCTTATGATATGGTGTGACATGGTAGCCTTGCCTTTCTTCTGAACAAGATTATAAAATCAAATTTGCCCGCCGAAGGTAACGTGTTTAACTGGAGAATTAAGTGGCTTCTTAACGCGGGTATCATCTATTTAATCATATGATATTTCTGGCAAATTCTACCACCCTTAAATCTTCATCAGTTCTGCTCATGTAGCTTCTTATGAACACGATGCATCATCAAATGGAGAACACAACATAATTACACATATTTTTTTAGCCGTGCATTAATTTCCCGATGCATCAAAATAATCTATTAAACGCATGCCTTAAATTCTGATTGAGGAAATCCCTTCGATTATTTAGCCATTACTCTGTCAAAAATCTAACAAAGCATTCCAAAAGATTTTTTGGAAAAATTACTATTCTTGTATGAAATTTGTTACCTTAAAATAATTCTTAAGCGAAGATCATGAATTTCTGCGGATGATTAATTATAAAAACTGTTATGTTTTGAGCGGCAGATGTAACACCAGAATATTAAATATCAGAATTAGCAGACGCGCAGCTGCAAGAGCAAAGTATCCAATTGGTCTGACAGAAGCAAGGATGAAAACAACTTGAAATGCCTTAAGTTCGGTCCTGAACTTCTATGCAATATCATATTTCAACGAATACTCACATTAAATTATATTTTCTTGCGCACAGTTCATAATATTTGTACAGATGCATTAACACAACTTCTTACTTTAATCGGACTGAAATAATCGTAACTTAAAAAAGAAAACTTTACTTTACAATAATAAATAAAATGAATGAAATTGTTTAAAAAAATTATTTATATTTTCTTTATATAGGTACCGAAAAAAAGTAATGAATTTAATGTAGATGGCTATATCTTATTTTCCGAACAAAGGATCAGAACCAAAAATTTGTTATTATGATAATGACGTTAGAGTTGAAAGATTCTATCTATTATTTCTTAATTATAAACTTGATCAATCGTTTGGCAAAATGCTTATCATTTGCTGCATCTTTGGGAAGAACAATCATTTAGATTTCAAACGCCTTAATTGTGGTAGCTTTTTTCGGAAAAATTTCATCTTCGAATATTTTTATCTTTCTTTTTAAAAATGTCTTCACTTTAAAAAATCATAAAAGTATTTAAAATCATCAGGAACGCAGTCAGTTAACATCCTATTTAATGTCTTTCTATTGACGCAAATTTTGTTCCAAGGTCTCAGTTTTAGTCTAATTCTACCTCATGGATTTTTTTTTAAATTTACTTTTCATACTTCACAGAATATTGAAAGGGGAATTGGTGTATTGAAATATACTTTTAATAAATCTATAAATCTAATAAAAATAATGGGTACTCTAGAAATAACTTAAATCTCAGTTCCCTTCAGCATACTAAATATTTCAACACATTTTTTATTTATAAAGAACCAATTACAAATTATTGAAAAATTTCTTTACACAAAGTGCACTTTTTAAATATATATTTTAAAGAGCAAAACTTTCTCCTGCATATTCGTCTATGGATAAATTTTAACAACAAATGTAAATAACATCAAACAGAGTTCATTGCATATATATCTAAATAGAACAACCACAAATAATATAAGTTAATACTGTAGGCATTTTAAAAATCCCGCAACTTTAACCCTTTTATCTTTGAAAATAACCTCAGATTACAATCTCTTAATTACTTAATTGACAATCTGATTTTAAAAGTTATTTTTAATTAAATTCCCATGACTTTTCACAAATAAAGCATTTAAAAGTTAATAGTTTACGTTAAAACGTAATTACGATATATCAATAAACGTGAACTACAGATTTTTATGTTTCGTAGTTATGATTTCGGAATTAAATTTTTGGCTCTTACATGGATAATACATAATACTGTTTCTAAAGTTAAAAGGAATATTAATAAAGGTAGGAATCCTTAAAACATGCTATTTTTTCGAAAACAACTGTCCCAACTTTTAGAAATTCTAAGCAAAACACGTAATAATTTTGGAAAATTTGTAACATTTGCCAAGTTTATCTTGTTTGTTTCCAACAAGAAGAAATGTAAGCCAGCAATACAAGCAATCCGCATTTAGAAATAAAGAATTTGCCATAGTATATCAGGAATTCACAGATTAATGCAGGTAATTTCTTATTATTTATTTGAATTCATAAAGAGCTGAAATTGAAATTTTGCCAGTTTCGTTCAGTTTTTAATATGATTTTTCTTAGCAAAAACAACATTACTATTTACGTCAATTCCTTTTATTTGCCAGACTGCGCCATTTTTTGCATCTGTTTATTTAAACTATGATAGATAACCAAGCTATTTTTGGTATCTATTCTTCATATTACAATGATGTATATTTGAATAGAGAAAAATGGTTTTTAAGCTAATCTCAATAGGTCGTGTTGCATTGCTACTCTTCTGTCTTATTAAAACTAAATTATATATTTACAAAACCAGCATTTAAAATTCAAACATGTGTGCCCAGAATTTACTTATGATAATTTACTTTAATTTTTTTCTCTTTTTTGATCATTCTAATTCAGATTAATTTTAGAAAGAAATATAAAAGATATTATACATAAATCAACATTATCGAATTCAGCATTTCTTTCTTTGGAAGTTTTAAAAATAATTTTATAGCATTTATTAAGACTATTCTGCTGAATTCGCATAATAATTTTTTTTAGTTTCCGTAAATACATTTGAAGAACGAAAAATATTCTAAATATATAATAATTTAATAGAAATTAAAAAGGCACTGAAAAGGAGTGATAAAAGGATTTTACAAAGACCTAACATTTTACTAAGGAAAAGTGCAATTACAAAAAAGAATCTAAAAAAGTAAACGGAATTTAACTAAGAGAAGAAATAAATAACATTATTTTTGTAACGTTAGTAATACTTGTTATTTCAGTTATTCGAAACACAAATCGCAAAGTGAATCATAAAACAGAAAGAAAACGCTCACAATTCTTACTTTAATCAAGATGTTTAAAATTAATTCGCACTGAAATCAGAATGTATTAACAGTAAAAAAAAAATTAATGTATAATACAATATTTAAAAAACGCTTTTACATTGCTCTAGATAATTTTTAGAAGAGAGAAACTATTTGGAAATTATACCGATGCAAAAGCTACGTTATTCTTTTTACAATTCTTAATTTCAGGCATTCATGCAAATGAACGTCGAAGATTTATTTTTTACAAAAAATAAAGAAACCCTTAGAATAATTATCTTTGAAAGTGTCGAAAGTAGTATTATACTTTAATTTTGATTATTACAATAAACATTATTAAATTGAATGTGAAGTTTCATATAATAAAGGGAAATTACAACTAGCCCAAAATAATAATTAAATATTATCTTATTCGAAGAATATATATCAGCAAGACATATATAATAAAGATTAACTTCTCTGTATTTTGTTATTAATATAATTTTTTTAAATAAAATTTAAAAAAATTTTGACGTCAAATTAATTCTAACTTTGACATCAATTTAACAATGAACCGAAAAATTTTGCAAAATTCATTTCATATTTTCTCTCGTACTTTTTAAAGAATTTAACTTAAAATATTTTAAAGACTGATGTATATGTTGGAAATATAGCACTAGAACTCCTTGAGCAGTGTTAAATATGCCCAGATGAGCATCAAAATAAGAAGTATAAAGGTATATTAAATGATTACAATATAGTAACTTAGAAGAATCATTTTAATTATTAAAATATAAAATGTCTATTCAAAAATTTGATTATACAACGCTGAGCCTCACATCTGGAACGGAAGTATTTAAGTAAATATAATTTTAATACAGTGGAACATGGCTAATTAAAATAATTATAATTAAGAAATACTGGGTCTAGAAGTACACGAACATAAAATGAGCTTTTCAAACTAAAAATGGAAGAAAAATTCGTTTATGATATTTAACAATTTTTTAAACAAATAATACAAAATTAATAAATAAATAGACAGTAGATTTAATAAATTAAGTGATTGATACATTGAACAACAACAAGTCCATGAGTTCATTAAGGGCCTTAAAAGATTATTCATTTACGATCATTGAATGCACAAGGTGCGCGTGCATTTAATTAACAAAAACGCTGTTTTAAAATTTTTGGTTTTGACTTCGAATTAAAAAAATAAATTCGAATTATAGACGATATTTTAACATTATATCAATAGGAAATTCGAAAAATGATATAAAACAAATTCGAATTTTATTTAATCCAATTCGAATTAAAATGGTTTAAATTATTCAAATTCCACTGCATAGGAATGTAAAAAGCTTTCTGTGATAAAACTTGAAGTCGCTGATTTGTATCTAATCAAATCCCAGAATGATATATTTTTTGCTGAATGATTGTTTAGAATCTTTCACAAGAAATTTTAAAAATTAACTAATATTTTTGTCAGTTATAGTTTGAATTTGTCTATTCTACCTTAGGATATATAATTATTTTTATTCTTCCTGTTAAAGTAGAAGTATAAAAGACGGAATCTACCTGATAAAAAACATAATCATTGATTTAAAAAATAATCGGTTTCTATTTTAACTTCCCAGCAATGTGATGTAGTTGAGCCATGCAATTTCTCCAATCAACTATTCAATTTAACTGGATATTAACTCTATAAGAGGATCAAAAATGCTGTAAGAGGTATTATTTGTTTATTTGCTTAAAGTTTTAAATTAATTTTGAGCTGTTGTTTTGGTTCTATAAATCATCTGGTAACTGAATAATATTATAATTCATTTGCTATTGCATGATTACGCAATCAGAACAAAAATGAACAAAACAACTATAATCGTTTTAATAAACAGTTTCACGGCCTATTTTCTTCCATTTCGTTCATTTGAAGTTCTTTTTAAAGGAAAAACTTTTTTTAATTCTTTTAAGCACAGTAGCAATTAATGATGACGCAATCATTCTCGCATAATGACCTACAAGTAATCAAAATAAATAAAACCCACCATTATTCAATACAAATCACTCCACATTTCCCAATCAGTTTTTTCTAGTTCCACCTAATGTCCATAGAACAAAAGCTGTGGTACGCTTTGAATTATAACAGCACCGGAAAAAAACGGCTTCAATCACTCTGAAGACTGAATCAAAAGAAGGGGAGATCCAAGGTGAGGGGGGATTTCGAGAGTTCGGTTGTGGGGAGGATCCATCTGCATTACGAATGAGTCATCCCACCTCCCACCTGAATTCGAAAGCACGGCGATAACAATACTTAAAAAAAGAAGAAAACAATAGACAGAAAAGAAATCCACAGAAGGACGTGCAGGGCAAAAAGCCATTTTCTGTCGGTCAATTATTTTGCCTCTTTCTAGGATACTCCTTGGCAGTGGGAGATAGAAACGTTGGCAAAGAGGGAAATTTGATCTAGTGACAGTTTGAACACCTACCGTCCATAGTCCCTTTTATTCGGGGAGTTGACTCCAAGTAAGCGTCTTGTTTCTGACATAGAGAGCAGATTCCCGGAGGGTTGCAGAGGGTGTTTGATCCTGGAGGTCCATTCACTTGACAGAAACACCTGTGGGACTGGAGGGAGTTCGCACAACCCCCGGGGTACGCGCTCCTCACCTGAGATATTATTCTATTTATCAGTACTATCTGGAATTATTTCGATTAGAGTTGCTGGCTAAATTGCTGCGTCACTCGATATCAATTAGCAAGGAGGAAAATTATCGAACGCGCTGCGACGTGAGCAGCCTGGACTGCGGTTGCTTATTTTTCAGTTGTTTGGACGGGGATGTTAAATTTTGTCGGAAATGTATATATAAATCGACTGTTTGTGTAAATTTCAAAGCAGCGGAAGGAATAATGCTCGGATTAGAATAAACACTGACTTGTGTCTGATTAAATCAGTTTATCTTGGTCGTTGTTTTAGGTTGTGTATTGATGACTTTCAGTATGCCTCGTTTGTTGGGAGACAGCGATGCATTTAGTATCGGAAATTAGTTCCCTCTAGATATTTATTCTGTGACAATCGACTCTGTTCTCTGCTGCTTAATTATTAATTTATAATTCGATGAACTTATTCTCTTCTAGAAATAGGGGTTTTATTAGAGATTTACTTTTCAAAAATTTAGCCCAGATTGAAGTATGTTAGAGTAAAGTCTTTTTAGAAAATTTCATTTTTTTACACTTAATATATTCAAAGAATATCCCGTTTATACACTTTGACATTTCATATTAATTATTAGTAATATTTTTACATCATTATTAGTAAGACATTCTTGTACTTTTTGAACTGCTTACATCGTTTATTTCCTTAAAGGAATCATCGCATTTTCTCAGAACATCACGAAATATATTTTGAAATATATCCCTTTTATATATTTATTTCGAATTACATTTAAGAAAAGAACCTCTTCGATTATTCTGATTCAGCATATAAATATTATTTAATAATTTATATGCATGGAAGAATGCATCCACTGTATTCAGATCCACTATATTTCATATATTATGTGTTTGCTATGAAATTTACTATTTCTATTATTTCACTTTTATTATTTTTTGTAACTAATTTCACTTATTATAAATAAAAATCAGCAGGGTATAAACATTCCTTATTAAATTAAAGTCACGAATCAGCGTACTTATAAGCGTACATATAAGCATCTCCAATACATATACTTTGCCAACAATATCTTTCAAAATGTGCCCAATTTAATAAATATTTCTCACAAATGTATGGAAGATACGGATTCCCAAATTCGGAGAAATAACAATTTTCTTTGATAGAAAAATTTAGTTCTAAGTTGCAGAATCCTGTCAGAAAAGATACAGAAGACGTCGATAATCCTTTAAGAAAATCAGTCCAGCTTTTATGGCTCATATGTAACTTATGCTTAGAGCCCTAGACTATTGACTGATACCTCTTGATCTGACAGCTGAACTACAGGGCTTGCATCTGGCTTTCTATTAGGTATCGACGGATCGGCAAATAAGGGAAAGTAAATGTTTGCTTGATAGTGAAGAGTCATTGTATGTAGCACTTGGGCTCTTAATGTTGATTTCCTCTATGTTATCTCTAAGTTCTCATACGAAGACGATCAAACAGAACTGTATAGGTAATACCATAAACTATGAGTACTACGAGGTGGTTTTCAGTATAAAGTATGCGTTCGTATAGTTTAACACTATATTAACGTTATTTGTATCATAAACATTAACTCATATAACTATTTACATATTAAGAAAACATAACATTTTTATAAAACTCCTCTCGATCAACTTTCTTCTCTAACTTTATCTGTTCGTTATCGCTATTCATATATCAAGAAAATGTCCTTTTGTTTGTTCGTTTCTTTTTCCTTTTTTGAAAGTTTCATTTTTTTTCTTTCATTTTTGCGAGATTAACTTTTTTCCTTTATTTTTGTACATTTCTTTTTTCCCTGTTGCCTAAAAATTTTATCAATAAGTTTAATCAACACAATTTTTTAAAATGTATAATTATTTATTTTAATTATTTTTTACGTTTTAGGCTTTAACTTCTAATTTATTATTATAAATATTATGAAAAAATCTAGAATTATCTAGAAATCAATTTTTTGTCAAATTCACTATCAGGTGGCGCCACTCGTTAGGAATCAAAATTTTATTGAATCAATCGATCAATTGATAAATGAGTTCTGAAAATATCAAATTAACATACTGTCATTGATTATATACAAGTGTACCAAATTTTAAAACTCTAACACATAAGAAAGTGAGCAAAAGATCGATTACAAAATTCTATCTTTGGAAACATGAAACAAGCCAAGTTAAATAAAAGTGTATAAAATATAAATAGATATTATTTTAAACTTTACATTAATATGAGTCATAAAATACTTGTTTAGTATGATAATTAAAAAATTTCAATTGCTAGATACTTGCGAATATATTTTGTAATAAATAAAAGAAAATTTAGGCTTAATTTACACAGAATATAAGAAATACGTGTAATGTGCTGATTTTGTTTTATCTTTTTTGGAAAAAAAGCATGTTAATTCTATGATATGAGATGTAAATAAGAACTTTTTTTATGCAATCTACAACCTTAGTGCTTAAAACGGACACTTATAATGCGTATAAATTTCTTTGGAAAACTGTATCATCATATATTAAAAATAGATGCAGAAATTTAACAACTAATAACGATAAAACAGAAATGAAAAAAATGTAAAAAAAGGGTGTATGAGAAGATTAAACCTAAAAGCCATTTTTCTTTATGATTGTTTTTATATGTGATATTTAATATAAAAAATATATTTCAAAATTTTTGATATTGACTGTTTCTAATATCTTTTTATTTTCAGTCAAATTAACATAAATCTCAAAAATAAAGCTGGCAAAATGAAACAAAAAAGACAGAGAATAAATTTAATAAAAATGGTGTTCCAATAAATTCAATTAAAAGGACCTCACAGTCACACGACTGTGCGTAACTAACATATTTAATTTTTAATTGTACACTAGCCGCCTTCTGCGGCCAGCTGTTAGCTCGTAACATTAATGACCTGTGGCTTTGCTCCGAACTTGGTGAAATAAATTGGCGGTTGCAGAGGCTGAGAGACTCTGCCAAAGTTTTATTTTGTGATTAATCTCGAAAATGGAGGGTGAAGGGGGGCAGGTGACCCTTTATGAGATATTTTCACGTCATAAGTTTTCATATGAAATAAAAATTGTCGAAATCTGTTCTGTGGTTGGAGCTGGGCTAATGACTATCTGATCTTGCCAAATTATTTAAAATATATAGATTGTCTTACACTGCTTTATGAATACCTGTCCTTTTTTCCTGGAAGATTCTGAGTTGATTTTAAAATTTGCATTTGACATGCGTGACATTGACTACATTAGTAAATAATGTAATGAATATAACAATTATAGTTGTATCAATGTATTAATCATGAGAAGTGATTCAATGTGGAATTTCTTTTTAAATTATTCGAAGATTAAACTAATAATTTTATAAATTTTATAATACGAAAGATAATAATAAGTAAAAAAGATAAAGATAGTAACTCAGCTGCTTTCAAATCTTATCTTTTCAATTACATTTTATGCTGCTACAAATTTTCTGAAAACATTCGTATATATATTACATCATAAACACAATATTCTTATACAATCTGTTTGCCACACACGCAACATAAGCCCTCGAAAGGAGAATGAATAAAGCATTTCTAACAAATAACCTTTCCCTTTTTGGAAGAATTTTACTTTTCTGATCACATTCAAAGCTTCAAAAGTAACACAATTTCTATTGAGCTCTTTCTCTGTGGCTGCAGTCTTTATCCTTAACAATTTCTTCATACGATTCTATCCATCAATGTACAGCTCTATTCTGGTGCTTATTTTTTTTGGTTTCTTTTTTATCTTGTGTACCCATCGGATTGAGGTCACCTAATTCAAACCTCAGCTAGCCTGAAGCTTTGTCAGACGACGGCGTCAATTCAACATGACAAGAGGCCAAAAATGTCAACTACCCTGCGGAAATAAAGACTTTCTTCTATTAAAGAGAGTGTATCAAAAAGGTGAAGTTATTTCATCTTAGAATATAGTTGTGCGACGCTTTGCCTTTTATTTTCTTCCCATTTCTGGACTAAACGTTAGCTTTCTTGAAGATAATCAGAAATGGGCAATATATTTGCCACTTTCTTTGAAAATTTTGACTATTTTTAGTCGGTTTCGACAAAATCTCAAAAGATATTTCTGATAAAAGTATCAAAAAATCAATTTAAAAGCGCACCAAAACATTTTGCATAAGGAAATAAAAGTGTCATGGTTGGAAAAATTATCGTGAAAGTCAGAATTTTCAGTGAGATACAGTTTCATAACGCACATGTGACCATTTTTATAGGAAAGAAAGGACTCGCATGTAATTCAGAATGGACAGTGATTTTAAAAAATTACTTTAAATGTAATGCGTCTGATCCATAGATTTGTACCAATTCCGCAATTCTCCTACTTTAAAAAAATCTAAGATTGTTATAAATTATACTAGTTTTGCAATCCTATTTCTGTTCTCCATCCAAATAGCCCCAATTTATAAGTTTCTTCCTTTATTCTAGCAAAATTCCTTTGTGAGTTACGAAATTGTAATTAATGAGGTCAGTGACCAATTTTGAATTGATATTTCTGGGTATATTTCTCTTCATTTCTTTTCAAAATTGAAGAAAAGATGAGTAATTTACAAATTTTCTAAATAATAGAGTTAATTATGTAGCTTGTTTATGTTTATCCGTCATAAATGTCAAATTAACTCATGATTTTGTTAAGTTAGATAAAGGTCCCGTTTTGGAGCTATATGAAGGCTATTATGAAATGCACTTGGTAATTTTTAATCAACGTCAGATTGTATTGCGCAATGTACCTGTGCAATTCGTCAAGAATTTTATGATTTTCGTATATTTTTGGAGTTCTGTGTAGAAAAATATAACCAGTTTTCAGTGAGGAAAGAAAATTGCGTGTTTTTCATTAAAGAAAATGAGTTGTGAAGTTTGAACACTAAAGTCGTTAGAATTTTTTTAAAATGTAAATATAGTTTGCAAAATAGAGTGTCTTTTCACATATTTATTAAACATTCAATAATTAGTAAATACGTTTTCTAGCATTAGTTGCTTGAATTGTTTCTAAATATTTTTGGAAAGATTTAAATTGGAAATAGAGAACGCAGCAAGAGATTTATGAAATGTGTGATCATTGTAATAAAATAATATTAAACTGTTCAAGAAATTGAGTGCAGAAACCTTTAAACATGTGTAAAATCATGTATAATTAGTTTAGCCCGCATCTTGTGCTATTGTTGAACCAGGATAAGAGAGTAAACTCCCTTTGAAATTCAAGAAAAATATTTCCACACAAGAAACAATCATTCCAAAATATATATATTTCATTTCTAGTTTTATTTCAAGTTGAGGAAAAATTGTTTCTCTGCATTACTGTTTTGCAGAAGAACGACTCGTAACGTTGATATTCTTTTTCCCCTTTCGCATTTGTAAAACAAGTGAACAAAAAAACTTTTTTTAGAAGATTGAAGCGAAGAATTTTGAATTTCAGAATCTTGTACCCCTCTGAGTATTTTCCCATAAATAAATCCTAAACATTCCGCAGTGTAGCAAAGCGTTTACTGTACTGCTTAAAGAAATGTGAAAGAAAGGGAGAAAGGAAAAATATGAGAAAAATAAACACACATGGCAAAATGAAATTGAGTCGGATTTTATGCTTTATTTCTAACGTTTATAAAAGGTTTTTGTATTATTTACTTTCCAAATTTGGCTCATATTTCATGAATAAAGGCTCTGGTATAAATGTTGAGAACAGTTAATGCAATTACGAGAAAAGAAGTACCAAACGGGTTGAGCATTTATTGCGAAGCAATCTGAAAATAATATCTTACCACAGATTTCGTTTTAACGATTATAAGAATTTTTGATTTTATAATTTGAAAATGGGAAATGCCGTATTCGAAACAAATTAAAAATAAAATGTTTATATTATAAGAAAAATTTTAATACGAATTATAAATAGGAAAAAACGACTTTATGTGGCAGAAATTGAATAATTTGATACTAAGGGAACAACAAAGAAAAAATCGAAAAAGGAAAACTTCGGTCTAAAAATTAGTTCAGCTCAAAAGCGTTTTTGGCTAAGAAGGGCAGCTAAGATTTATTTTTAATGTTTAACATAATAAATGAACAAACGTGATAATGATTATAACATTTTAAAATTAAAATTAATATTTTTAATAAACAATTAAATAATTGTGTTAAAGTACAACAAATTGAATTTAATAATTATACAATAAAATTTCAAAATAAACAGTGCAATTGACATTTAACGTCCACATTTCTTTGAGAATGCAAGAAATTCTCTATTGCTTTTTTGATTGAATGCTTTGCCCCATAAAATAAAACATATACGGTAGACACAATGTGCGGACGTATTTACCATACGAAAACTATCCAGAAATAAAAAAAATTCTTACTTTTTAGTCTTGACGTCGAATTAACCAAAATAACTTCGAATTAGAGACAATATTTAAACAATAGGTTAGTAGGAAATTCAAGGGATCAGAAATAAATTCGAATTACTGATTAATTCTAATTAAAATAGTTTGAATTAGCAATGTTCTTCTGTAGTATGCGAGTAGGTAGGTTAAAAAAAAAGTGCAAAAAATCATTAAAAAAAGAATCTAATCTAGGGCAAATCAAACACGATGAGTAAAGAGAAGAAAGAAAACGACTAATTTTCAATGAAAGATTCAAAAACGTAAATTGTAGCATTTAAAGTACAATTAAATAAATGTTGCTTCTTTAACGAAAATAGTGGAAAAGTTTAGATATTGTAGTTTTTATTTTAAACATAATAAAATCAAAAGTGTGAAGCAGGGACAGAAGGAGCATGTCTGAGGTAAATTCAGTTTAATATTAAATTACAATTTAGATAATGATTATTTCAATTAAATTAATGATTCAAGTCAAATTTTTTGTTTAATTATATAGAAAACCTCGCTTTTTGTCATGAATTGCTTTGATCTTAGTATTTTTACGAAACACCGATGAAAATGTACAATCACTTTTGTAAAATCCGCAAAAAGAAATACCAATGGCTTGATAACAAAACAGTTAAAGGTATCGATAACATGAATATGCAGTTTTTGATTTAATGCTTCCTTAATATGATATTCAATACCACCTAGTATATGTGATAATAGTGACTGTGATTATTTAATTAGAGAATATTTAAATAGATATTAATTATAGAATAGTGAATATTTAATTGGAATGAAATTTTTATTCGTATAATACTAAATAGAAAAAATGTATCATATGCCAAAATTTTGGGTGGTATCTTTTGCTGAAATAGAAAGCTGATTTCTGATTTAAAAATAAAATTTAAAAAACAATAACTATGAATAAAAGACATCTGGAATTCTTTGCTATTTATTAAAAAACGTTATTGTGAACATATCCTGGTTTTCAAGCTCTGGCCTTTGAAACAGCCTGAAACGGTTTATCACTTAAGCCTTTAAACGCCTTCTTTAAGCTGTCAGATTTTAATCTACCTAGTACATGTGTTTGTCAGAGCACTAGTCATAACTTAGTAAGATTATATGTAAATTAAAACTCCCAAATAAGAAAATTCTTTTCATTTTGAAAAATTTATTTCCCAATGCATTTTTAATAATCTAAATGTAAATTTATTCACTGCCAACTTCTAATAAACAACTACTTACTGGATTTATTGTAAAGTGCATGCATAAATCGAGTTGTTTTGCTCATTTTTCTGATTCTGAGTCAGCTTATCAAGATTATAAGTTATCACAGTTCATGAAAACAAGGCACATTTTAAAAAACGAACATGACAGAAAGCTTGTAGAATGTGAGTAGGGAGAAGTTTTGTTTCGTTTAAAAATGCCGAATTCTTTTCTAGCATTCTTAAGAAATGCTGTCAAAATCATACTTCCTAACTAATTTCTCTTTTTCAAAGAATAGCGCTTAAATTGGCATCTTGTTAAGGCACAACCCATTTGTTCTAACCTGTCTTGAAAAGGCTATCGAATTTTTCGGGTTCAAAATTATTCCCTTTGCTTTTGAACCTGACGTCAGTTCCAATACAACATTGTCTTTGCTTTTGTTTCCCCCAAACGCTGGTGATTAACTTTCTCTGTCTAGAGGAATGGAGTGTCAACAACGCAGAGAAAAGTGTATGTAGAAAAATTAAATCGGTACAGTTTAAAACTGCTCCAGATATTTAACGAAACTTTATAATGCTTGTGTCAACATTTCTGGTTTGAAACGTATTTGAATAGGCATCGCCTTCGACTCGTCGAGTGTATTAATTAGAATTTAGAGGCTGGAAATGTTTTAACGACGCTCGTTCTAAAGAATTAAAAATAGTCGCGCGCACTTTTATTTTTAGAATGTGTAAGGATTTATAATTAAATAGTCTGCATTAAGATTTTAAACCTTTTGTTAATTTAAACGTTTATGGTGTTACATTGCGCTTTTACACTTGCTAACATCTTTCAGATGCAGTGTAATATGTGTTTTCGAATTAATTTTTCTGTTTGAAAATTATTAATGCATTAGAAATGTTAACTTAAGCTGAAAAAATAAAAACGGCTTCTTAATCTGGGTCTCAGCACAAATTGGGGTCATTTACCTGAATATTGGTATTCAAACCACTAATGGGCTGTGTTTTTATTACATTTTTGGATTTTAATTCGGTAAAAAGAAACCTAGCTAGATTTTACTGATACCATTAGCATTTTAAAAATTAATTCAGCCAATTATTTTTATTTTCCGCTATTTAAGTTCACTGGATTTGTTTTATGTTTATAATAATTAAATATTTTAATTGACTTTCAACTCACATTTTGATGCGTTGCAGCTCTGAAATTCTAGGCAGTTTTGTGTGGCAGATTCAATGCAATATTTTAATGCTTTCAGATCTGAATTATCTGTTAATCGATTTAATTTCATTCTATAATATTTATAATACTGATTTATAAAATATATTAAAGATTAAAAAGCTGAAAATAATGAAAATTAAAAGGTTAAGAAAAACACAATTTCATTAGGGTACTAAAAAGGAGAAAATATTTTTTATCAAAAATATTGTGATCAAAACAAAGTCATAAAATGGTCAGGCTCTGAAAAAAATGCTTTCAAGAAATTAAAAACAATAAATATATTAAGAAGAAACATTCCTCAATTTCATTAAAAATTAAAATATATTATGAATATATCATAAAAGTGTAGTTTTTAAAATTTATTATTTTGATTATTTCATTAATTTACCCTTCTTTTCCTATTTTGCATTTTAACTTGTATGTACGCTTGAGATTTCGAAAAACGTTTAGTTTATTAAAGGATCTCGTAAAAGCTTTATTTCTCATATTAAACTTCGACTAGAAAGTATTTAAGAACTCTCACAGTAAACGAAAGGGATAAGCAA
Source organism: Araneus ventricosus (assembly GCA_013235015.1). Lineage (NCBI taxonomy): Eukaryota > Metazoa > Arthropoda > Arachnida > Araneae > Araneidae > Araneus > Araneus ventricosus. The sequence goes on along the minus strand of BGPR01000165.1, from coordinate 367,503 downwards.
TACATGTTAACAGAATACCTTTCATTCTGTAAACACTCCTTTTTTATTTCGGACAGCATATAAAAAAGTTATATTGTGCCGTTTTTATTTTTGACTCAACTAGAATAAATGCTTCATTTTTTCTAGGTTTTTTTAAATGAGAATTAATGAAACGACATAGAAATTTGCACTTTTTATAAAACTGCCACATCACATATATTTTCACATTTATAACTTACTACTATTAAAACTAATCGCTTCCGAGTAAAATATAACAAAATCTACTCGAATTTTCAGCAGTTTAAATAAGCCAGAATATTTTATAAAACCCTTTTCCAAAACATTAGTTCTTTATCTTTCCAAAATTCTTTTGATTTACATTTACCATCAACTACAATGAAATATTGTTCATCAAATTACAGCACGTAAGTCTTCTTTTCTGCAGAGAAATATGATTTTGCCTCACTGCTTTTGAATTTTGTATTAAGCCATCATTCATGGAAGGTTTTTTGCCTTAATGATTCCAAGGCAGCATAATTTATCAGAGTTATCTTTTTTTGCTTTAGTAGTATCATTATTCTGAATTTTCTTCTACAAGATTCTGTGATATAATACCTCCGGATCCTGCCGAGATTTTTCACATTTAAAGTTAGAAATACAAAATGAAATCAAGCATGTCTGTATTCTTAAGTGATAGTTTTGAAAAATCACTCATGAATCATATATTTCCAAAATTATTCAGTTTCGGCGTCTGAAAATTTTATTTAGATAGTTTACTACAAAACTAAGTGAGATTAAATAGATTTTGAGGTATTTACTTTAATTATTCTTATAATTTTTAACTATTTAAACGATGATTTTAATATAATATATTAAAATTAATTAATTTAATCAATTAATCATCGTTGCCAAATAGACTGACTTCAGAATCTCATGAAAAACTAAAATGCCGTTTTCTAACCTTAATTGTACATTGTTTTATCCTGTGCTGGACATCTTGTTGTTTTATTCTACTGTATGATACACAATGGAAACATGGACGATATGCATTTCACGCATGTCACGTGAGAATCAATGAATTCTTTTTTTATTTATATCATCATTTTACATATTTTCACTGTAGAATTTATGAATTGCATGCGAAAACTAGTTTTCCAAAGCTATTATAACGATTATCATACCGAATCAAAAAATTGAAATTTTTTTTTCATGTGAAGTTTTCTTAACTATTTCAGTGTCTGAGAAAAATTATATCTAATAATGACCAGAATAAAAGTTTTGGTTCTAAAATTAATACGAAGACAGAATTAGTCTGCAACTGTATATTTCAAATGAAAGTGTTTGGAAACATGAAATGAACCGATAGTATCAGGATTCGAAACTTTTTCTATAATCAGGAAAAAATCTAGTTACATATATTGCAATCTGTATATGTGATATATTATTTCTAATCTAAACGTAACAACTCAATGTTTTATTTTGTATTCCAAGCTCTTTCAGTTTCTAGAAATTTTTAGAACAATGGATTCACCGTTTTATTTCGAATAGAATAGGATCAAATGAGGTAATTGGAAGCCAATTTTACAGACGTTGATACTGATAAAGTTATAATATAAAATGGAGATGATGTCTATTTTTTTTGTGAGTGCATAATCATGTTATACAGGGTTCATTAAGCAAGGCCTCTTTTCCAAAATATTTATTAATTAATCAGCCTCATATACAGAATGTTCTTAATTACCCCGGTGTGTTCCCAATCACTAAAGTGACGATGGGGTACTTGGGGACACGTGTTTCGGCTTCTGATCACAGAAACGAATTGATTTGAAGAGAATATATTTCAAATGATTAGAAACTACCGTATGTATTATTTCAGAATGTATTTCACTACCTGTTGCCAATTACTCCAAAGCACTGATTTTTACTGTTTGTCAGTAAAAAGATCTTTTATTTCATGGAATATCCATATTTAACCTACAGCATCTGATTTCGTTGATATAAAAATTTAAAATGAATTTGAAGGAAGAGTAATTACCGATGCTTGCAATGCAAGTCCTAAAAATGGGGTTTCTATCCTACATAGGTGTAACCCGAGAAGACGCGCAGGGTTCATTTGATGACCCCAAGCCCTCGGCAAACTCCGATTCCTAGTGAAATAGCCACCTGTTCATTTCTTTCTTATCAGTAGCTGAGTTAGTCACCCCCTCTGCCTTTTTTGAGTATTTAGAAAGTATTGCCGGAATGTTTTGTCCCCTAATACACGTTTTGTCAGTTACTGGCGTCATGGAATGACCCCACGCGCCCTTCCGCTTGTTCCACAGACCAGTTAATTCACGCGGCTTATAATGGCAGTTCGTTGCTGTCCTTTCCGAATCGAAGTATTTACTTGCTGCTCAAAACGCCGACTTCATATGAAAAAGAAATGGAGAGTTTTATGTATACTTCTTGCTGAAGTTGAAACTGATGAAGATTCAGACTTTCATAAAGAAGACAATGGACCTGAGTATATTTTAGAAGAGCATTTTTCAGATCATAAAAGTTTCAGCGAACATGATGCGGATTCGCAAGAGGACGGAGATTCTTGAAATGAAAAAGTGAAGAACTCGGAATAGTTTTCATCAAAAGATGGCGTATAGTGGAGGAAAACAAAATTTAGGCAGAATTTTCGTATTCGTTGTCATAATAGTGTGTCGCGCTTACCTGGAACAAAATCGTCAGCGAAAGATGTGACAAGCCCTGTGAAGAGTTGGGAGTTATTTATCCTCGATAGCATGATACAGTTAATTGCAGAGTGCACAAATATATTTATCGAGAAATCCGCAACAAACTTTTCACGTGAAAGAGATGCACGAAAAATGGACCCTATAGAAATTCGTGCTTTATAAGTGGATCATAATGGAGTAGATTTGATTTGTGTTAAGCACTATATTCTTAGTGTCTAAAAGTCAAAAGCGTTATTTTCCCAGTTTGGGGTCATTCTATGACCCCTGCGCTTATTAACGTTCGCTAAGGAGGCGCGCGTTCTCTCGGGTTAAAGCCGTGAATATATTACATCTAAAAGCGAAAGTGTGTAAACAAAGCTACTATTAGTATAACAACTAAGATTTATATACTAAACTTTACTTATCCATATAAAATAGGTTTTTACTCTAAAATTTAACTTTTAAGAAGTTCCATTAATTTTGTTTCAATCAATCAACATTTGATTTTCATCTTAGAATAAAGTACAAATAGCTAATGTCCCCTCAAAGATAATCTCTGCATTAGTGGCAATTTAAGACTCGTTCTGTCTTTACAATACATCCTATGGTATACTGCTACGACAAAGCGGTTGAAGATGTAAGCTTAAACTTACATTTTAGCTGTAACCTTAAAAGCGATAAAATTCTGCTTTTAAGAAACTTCATTAACTATATTTTTATCGTTTCAACTAGTTATTTGTACCTTATATAATTCAAAGCAACCGATTGGTGCCTTGTTAAATATTTGAAAAACTGATAGAAGAGAATCTCTATGATACCAATAAATCTTTCTCAGTCAAATATATTACTTATTTAGGTATACTGGTAACTTCAATGGTCGAAAAACCAAAACAGATTTCCCAACAGATTCCTCGAGGATCGACACAGATTGGTGTCTTCGTGACACTAAACCGTGAAATCGTAAACATGTAGAACTATAAACTAGTTGGATATACATCGATATTGGGAATTTCTCGTCCACAACTTCCCGATAATAGTGCCAGAGTTCCTAAGGCTTCGTGGTTTTATAATCAAATTACCAAGAGCCTTTTCACAGGAACTGAGAATGAAAGAGACAATTCTGTCTAATCAGATTGGGACTTGGATTAATAAATTCAATTATTAGTTCCAGAACAACCAACTCGATTTTAGAAAAGCACCAGTTATTGAATTATTCCGCTTCGACTCTTTTATTGTCAGTTCTCCTTTTGGGACGGATATGCGAAAGGCAGCTTTAATGCTTCTTTACATTCCAAATGGGTGAGAATTGTCGTCGAATTGAAAAATAATGTCCGACTTGACTTTCTTTGGATTTCGACTCTGGATTGACACGTTGGATAATACGTGAGAATAAGAGGTAGTTAGAAAGATTTTTCTGACAAAAAGTAAGCACAATAAGAGGGAATTAAGGATATATCAAGTCACTTCATCACTAGGTACGTAAAGTTGAAGTAATTTGGGAAAATTTTGATTATTAGTAAAATAGTATGAAATTGTATCGTTGATTCTTGCAAAAAATCAAAATTATCTTATTTGGATTTATTCTCTTTAGGAATAAATAAAAGTGGGTTCCTTGTTTTATTGGTAAATAAAAAGCATAACAGCAGTGCAAATTAAATGTAGATAATTCTGGATTACGGAATAAACATTTTAAATGCTCATAATTTATTTCTTTAGCAGTTTTACAAAAGCATCTAGAGGAATTGATTATCTACTTAAGAAACACACTGAGAGAGAGATTAAATGGCTTTAATAATTTTTTAAAATAATTAAAGCTAGTTATTATTACTTAATATCTAATTTTTGCGATTAAATACCGAAATTGTATTTAGTTTTGAACATATTAATTTATTTCCAGTATGTTGCAAAACATCTCCCAGATTCCTTGCAATTCGGTGTCAACAAAATGATTGTACTTTTTAAAAGTCATCCTGTTACTAGAAAAAAACTACCAGCGTTAGTCGCACCGAATTCTGGCAAAAATTGAAAATTTCTAAAGTTAAATTAGCTCAGCAGATAAAATCCATTATTTTGTTTTGAGCAATTACAATACTATAAGGCTAAAAATGTTTAAATAAATAAGAATATAGAAATAAAGAGGGAAAAATAAACATTCGACTTCAGGCGAGGTGAACTGAGGGATTGGAATTATAGTTTCTGGCTTTTAGCGATGAGCGATAGAAGCTGAATGTCCTTATTACCTACTCCTTGACGTCTAGGAAGATAGCTAAAAAGCCGTGAAACTGTTGGCTACTTATTTCAAGGAGGGACGCAAAATATACATTCGTGTTGAGAAACTAAGTATAACTCGTAAAATGCGAAATATGATGAATTAATATGGATACAATAGTTCACAATCAATTGTGGTTAATCGTGGCGCGTACAATCGTGGGAATTAAAATATTATAAAGAAGATTCGGTCACGAAGGCATTTAGGGGACCGACCAGAAAATAAAGAAGTATAAATGATTTGTGCTTACCTAATAAACAGAAAGATAATCATGATTTGAAACTTTCATCAATGGTTCTGCTTCCTGTGCGCAATAATTACATGTATTTTGGTAAAAATAGCATGCATATTCGGGAAAATATAAATGTTTACTTGAAAAACACTAAATTTTTCCACATATTTTTTGCGTATAACATGCAGAGTTTTCAGCCAAATTCTACAAATCTTACAGTATACGTGACAATATACCATCGAAAAATTTTAAAATTTGAAGTAAATACTTTGAACATTAATCGAAATCTGAGTTTTTGTAGTAAATAATTTTTAACTGCTCTTTGCGAAATTTTAGTATAAATTTTCTTTCATAATATATAGGCCAGCTTATATAAAAATTCCATATGAGTACCGATTAGATACAGAAATATATCAACAGCGTGCTGAATTTCATTCGCTCTGTAAGAGAAGCTAAGTGATGCGGGTTTTTCCACGAATTGATAATTTTTAAACTTGGATCTTCGAATGTTTATATTGAATTTATAAAATGTTATAAATATGCTAAATGCCTATTCTTCTTCTTCTTCAATATTTACATTTCTTTACTTATACAAAGATAGTAAAGACGACTGCGTAATCATAAGCAAGCCATAGCGTCTGAAGTAAAAGAAGTGAAATCTAGATTGCAATGAATATGTTGAAGTTTAATCATCTAGTGTTTCTAGATAATAAGCAATAAATAAACCGATTCTTTTAATTTTCATTACTATATATGAGTAGTAGGTAATTTCTGGTAAGTTATAGAGTCTTTGGGGTATATTAAATATTAGATTTTCTTCACGTAATAATTGTAAGATTTCGCTCATCGTACAATTAAATGAATACGATACAATAATATTTTTCCACATAAACTTTAAATTCATTTTTATTAAGCTAATATTTAGTTTGAGGAAATTGATCTTTTCTAAAACACTTTTACAAACTATCCAGAAGTTATAAATAATAAGCATAACTTTTACATATTTAAATCTGTCAACACCTTCAATATCTCTCATGAAGCATTTTGAATTAATTTTGTATCTGGTTGAACATTAAAACGATATGAATGGTAAAATATTTTCATAAATAGGATACCAATATACGTATATTTTAAAGAATGAGAAAATGCCTAATAATTTTCTAGTGATTTATGTTGATATATTTTTTGACTTCATATAATATTTAAACATTAATTATATTAATAGAATACCAGATTGCACTTGTATCATGACTAATCTAAACAGTGAATAGTATCTATGTAAATATAATCAACGCATATTATAATGAAGCATCTCCTCCTAGAAACTAAAAATGTGGTGTTCATAAATGATTTAAAGTTTAAATCTGAAGACACAACTAACAGACTGCAAAAATTTCATCATCAAGATTAGTTTTTCATTTATTCAAATTCACTGCATTTTAATTAATTAAAATCCCAAATCATTACACCTAGAATATTATTCTACGGTACGAATGAATTAAGATAATTGATACCATTTAAACTTTTGAAAGAAGTTGGATTTAGATCCATAGAAAATAGTTCTTTTAATATTAAATGAAATTAAATATTGAAAAGGACTGTCTCGGTGTTTTGAAATCATTTTGAGTTGATACAAATAATTACAGTGTATTTAGTTGCTATCGACAAAAAATAGCTAATTCAGCTTGAGATTTAATTCAAAATTTAGTTCAATAATTTATGTTTCAAAATTTTAATTTTTTCGTAAAAAAAATATTCATTGCTAATAAGGTCTAAATAGTGGTTCCGATACTGAAATCGTTATTGCTTGAAATCCTCACTTATTAATAAAATTCTTTAAAAAAATCTTCAATTTCATGGGTATAAATAATTTCTAAAAGGTGTTCAAGGAATTTGTATTTGTCTAGTGTTAATGAGTTTCAATGAATGAATTAATGAGTTTTCAATGAATACATTAATGAGTTGTATATCTACATTATCAATAAAGCTCTAAATTGAATTTTATTATACTGACTTCACAATTAGTTTTTTAAGTCTAAAAATAAAACATTACTTCCATTTCAGAAAACAGAATACGATTAAATAAGGTGATTATTATAATTTTAACAAAAATATGATCCGTTAAATAAATGTGTTCTACAAGCGATTCCACTATTGTAAAGCTTAAATTTGATTATACATTTTTACCCACAACAACAACCCTTTGTTTATTAGTCTAATTTTAGTTAAATGTAAAATTTTCATTCTCACAAATGCAAATTATCTATAACAAATTAAATAAGAAAACATTCAACATTTTAAATTTGACGAGTTACATTAGCACAAAAAAGACACCTTCAATCAATTTTTCAATAAAAATTATTGCCCTAAAATATACTTTCATATATTTGTTATTTATACAACGTGTACTTTTAAGTGTCCTAGCTGCATAAAACTTGAATATTTTTTATAATTTAATTCCTTCTAAAATTTGAAACAATGGATTGTATTTTCCAGAATAAAACCTCAAAAATTCATGATTCAGCTGAAGTTTGAGGCTTCAGATATGAAAAAGAAAGCTTTTACAACATAAGAGAAAGAAGCTTTTTAATAGTTAGGACTTTATATTTATGTATGCAAAGTAGAATTTGTACAAAGAGCTGATATTCCTAATGATGAATGTCTGTATTCTAGATATAAAAGCAAGGTACTTACAATAGATGAAAGAAATATAGATCTCTTTGGATATCCAGTGTCTCGAAAATCTTACGATCTACTATCTATTATCTTATTCATCCAACCAAAATCTATCATGCGACCCATTCAACCAGAATATACAATCTTATGATCCAGCATTGTATGAGAAAGTACAAACCGAAGGGATTTCTTGCTGGGTATAATTAGTCAATACCAATTGTATGTATTTCTACAGCATATATTTTTATAGTATATATTTTCCACAGAATAAGCTTTAGATTTAAAAGATGAAAAGAAGCATGGCCATTATAAAAATAATTTGTTGCGATTTATTTGATAAAGTAATTTTTAACTAAATTATTAATTAGAATAACCTTCTATGGACGCTTGGTCCCATTTATACTTCATTTTAATATTCTTTTCGAATACACGAGGAACAAATTTCCAAAAACGTATTTTCTCCAAATGTGGAAGTAAATATTATAGTCATAAATATTTCTAATATGCTGTTTACTGGCTGAAAGTGAATTTAACTCGACAAATACATTAAATTTAAATTCGATAAATATTTTCGTCCTCAACATAATGTTTCATGCATTTCTAAATAACAATATATAGAATTATTATATTTGGTTTCATTCATGTAGATAAATTTGTAATATCAAATTAATTAAACTTAATACCTAAAATTACACAAAAATATTTATTTGGAAAACTGGTCTTAATATTGTTTTATGATTTTACGTCATCCTGTATGGAATGTATGGAAAATTATTTTCTATTTATGAGTGTAAAAGTTATGCTTGAAAGATCACTATTCGCAAAAAAAAATGCTAAAACTTTTATTGGAAAACAAACTAAAATATTTATTGACATAGCAAGTACAAACATGGCTAACTTTGTATGGTAAACCCCTTTCCTTTCGCAATTCTGAGTTAGGCATAGAATTCTTTATAAAATGCGGTATTATATCATTCTATTTAAACGCGTGCAAATGTTTCCAAATATTTGCAGTTTATAAGAAAACTTCCAAATGTAAAACACAGTTTATTTTCTCTAAGGTAAACAGAATACTTTCCATTTAAATGACACAAAAATATCGCATGGGTAGGAATGGCACTTTTTTTATGCGGCGCAGTAAAAAAGAGAAGCCACATCCATTTTCACCAACAGAGTCTTGACAGGCCCCCAGTAAGCACCAGAACGTCTTCATTCATTTAGCCTTCTATGTAAGAAAAATAGTGTCTTACTTGATGGACGAGCCAATATTTTATCCAGCAAGAGCGATTCATCCACGCGCAAAATAGCTGCAATCAAATGAATTGAAATCATTCACTAGCTGATATGGATAGAAAAACACCACTCGGGGATAATTATAGTCAAAGATAGGATTGCAAGATACCCTCTTTCCTGTTTTGACAAAGAACTCCTGAAACCACACCCCTCTCCGCTAGTAATGTCAGTCATCGAGGAAGAAGGATCACCAAAATCTGGATTTTCAGCTGCCAGGTCAAAGACGGGCATTGATTGTCCTGGCAATCAATAGCGGGTTTTGAAAGGAAGCATTTGTTAAGAACAGTAAAGAGCTTTTTAATTTTCATAATAGCCGAGTACATTGTTTCCGTTTCACTAGCTTTTCTTTAACTTTCGACATTAGTAATGAACGTTCGGTATGCGTTTAAGAATCTTTCAGAGCCAGCTGGAACGATCGGGGTAATGATGCGTTCGTAAGTTACATTTCCCCAACTTACTGTCGTGATTTTGTAGCTTGCAAGATTCTTGTTAGAACTGATGGCTTTGAAATAGATGAAGGTTAGAATTTCTTTTTCGTGTTTTCTGGAGCGGTGGTGACGGTTTCCGCGAAAGAAACGAATAGTTAACGCATTCCGACCACTGTTTCGGTGGTAATTATCGTGTATCAGATCAAATGAGACGGTTTTTATTCTGAAAGTTGAATTTATCATTAAACGATTTTTGTCTCTGGGTTGAAATATTTTTAAAATGGAGGATTTCTCATCCCCAAGAATATTTTTAAATCCAATGATGAAATAAATATTTAAAAAGTTATGAGTTTAATTGAGAATCTGGTTTCTGGAATTTGACGTAGATTTATATAAATATATATATGAGTGTTTATAAATCAATGACAGACAGAAATTTATTTAATGTTAAATATAAGACTTTTTGCATTTTGCCGATGACTTTTAACACTTTAAAATTTGTTTTAAGCATGCTGTTTATGATTACCGAAAACTCATTAAATAGCTTTTTTAATAATAATACCCGAAATTAGCCCGCATTTACCATTTTGAGTTCATAATTTTCATTAAAATATATTATCGAAATTTTCAAAATGTCAGCATGTTTAAATTTTAAAGATAATCAAATAGGCTTACTAAGCTTAGATTCTTGAACTATCACTGGCATTTAAAGATAAATTATGCAAAACTTTCCAAAATAGTAACTAATGCTTGATATTTTGTAATTTCTAATAAGACGAACCGAATCCAAATTTAGGTATTATTTGAAAAAATTCCGTCTTTTTGCAATATTTTTTTTATCAAACAAAACATTAAAATTTGTGATTGCAGTGAATATTAGACAACATTTTAATATTTCATGGTCATTCTTCAAATGGATATAATGAAGCTTAACGGGTGGATAGGAAACAGTTTCATTCTTATTTTGCTACTGTTAATATAAGACAGTAGCTAATAATAATTATGCACAGACTTTTTATAAATAACATAATAAATTTGCTATTCTCTGTTACCTGAAAAAAGCTGTTATGAAATCATATTTAATGTATTTATACAGATAGGGCATTCTGTAATATTTGCTAAAGGACAATCCGATGGATATATTGCTGGTAACGTACGAATAAATAAAATAACTATTCGTTTGATGAAAGGATCGCTGTATAAAAAACATGATAAAACGGGTATAGCGTGATTTACTCACAATAAATATATTACTCGGAGTGCAATATCTCAATATGATTGACAGTCTGTTTAGTGGGAGTAGTCTCCTTCGTTGTGATTATCCACGAAATGCATCAGCGGTGGTATCTGATTGCTGGACTTAGCAATCGCCTCGCGTCCACTGACCAAAACTTTTTCTTCTCTTCTTCCAACGTCATTCTTTTGTTCACTATCTTCCTCTTTTCTCCCCATGGCCCCTTTTTGTTCCATAACATTCCAGGAATATTTCCTAAGTAATTTTAAGCACCTCGGACTATGATTGAATTCCCCATTAACTACATCACACAAGCAGCACAGACACTGGAATTTTTTTTCGATGAATTCACTGCTTCTTCATCGACCAGAAAAAGCTACTGATTAAACGTTAAGATAGAAATCTTTGAAATGTTGATCTTTGTAAGATGGAAAAGGGGTTTATTTTTTTCATATGTTTTGTGAATTTTTCAGTTCAGTTTAATAAAATTATTAAATCATTTATAAAATAGAGAACTTCGATCAATATCAAGTAGATGATAAAATTATTTATAAGTAAGGTTTGCCTGTGAAAGTAAATTTTGAATCATTATGTGAACATCTATGTTAATCCTAATAGAAACGATAGTGAGAGTTTAACTTTTTTAGAGCTCATAACTAATAGATTAATTATTAAGTCTTAAATTTTCCATCTATACTTTGTAAATTCTGAAAGACTAAAACCAATCTCCCCTGTTACTAATTCTACATAACTAACTTGTATTAAAATTCATTATCAGAAATTTTTATGGATTTTAATCTATGTATTATTCTTAATTGATGCGATTACTCTGAGCTAATTTCCCAGCTTTGTAAACTTTGTTTAGATAGATTTACGCATGTTACAAAAAATATTACTTTTCAAAGATAGAAAAGAAGAATTTATCAAAAATGAAGATGTAAACAAAAACAATCACATCAACTGAATCTTATAATTTTGTAATTATATTCTTTATCACAGTACTTAAAGATATTACATTAAACACTTTGATGCAGAACATTAAAGTGCTTCCTTGCAGAGCTCAAGTTCATCGAATTACTCTTCTTTAGTCTACTTATATTAGAGTCCGTTTTAAACCACCAGGAGGACTTTTTTGGGCTAGACCTTGTAATTTTGAACTGGTACCGAGAATGACAGCTGAGCCGACAACCACTCACCAAATTTCAAACCCACACCTTCTTTTGGCTCTGGATATCAGATTTCATGTGTACCAGGCCCATATACACGACGAATCTTTGGTGGATTCGGGTTTCGAACTGGGAACCCTTACGTTCCGAAGACGAGACCTGACCAAGAGACTCCATATCCCTCAAATTACATTTTAATTCTTAGCCGAGATAGAGTACTATTAATATAATGTTATTTTATCTGTGTGTGTCCGGAATGATTGTTAATCTCTATAAAGTTGGCAAGAAGATTTCAGCTGTTCTAAAAATAAGAAGGGTTCCTGACCAAAAGTTTTATTGAAGAAATTTTTATAAATTTAAATATATATATATATATATATATATATGCTTAGATCAAAGAATCTGATTAAATACTAGAAATTTTCAGAAGCGTAATAACATTAATATAGAAACTTAAGTAAAAAAATTATAAGTTAATTTTAAGACGACAGTTTTGGGGATTTTATGTTTTTATATTATAAATTTGCCTTTAACGAGCTCACACAAGGTAAGGAGTGAACGGTTGTTAATTACCATAGTTAATCCTGTGTTTCGAATTCCAAGTCAAATGGTAATGATTATTGGGTAATATCATCTTACTACGAAATTATTGCCAATAACAATTACGTCGCATAATTTAAAAATTCAATTAATTCAACTACGTGAAGCTTCTGTAGGGGATTGATTTCTTTACATTTAAACCGTGTTGTTTCGCTGTTAATTTTGAGAGAAAAATAAAAATGGGTTCCTTAATAATTATTGTAGCTATTTCTTAAGATGTGTTAATTAAATACTAGATTAGGTAAATCGTTGAATTTCTTTAAGAATTCGGGCTTACTAACTTTAAAAATATTATGACAAAACTTCAAATGCTTGCAATACTTCAAATATAATTGCTTGCATGTGTACATGATCATATAGATGTGGCAAAGATTTGTGCTTATAAGCTTTATAAATCTGTTCGTAAAAACGGACAAAAATATTCTAATTAATCTCACAGATTATAACATCATATTTCAATACTTAGTCAAAATGGAACTCCATTGTTTCATCGGATTTTTCTTTATTGAAAACCCGCACCAGTCCAGCCTAAGCGTAAGGGAGGATTTCATTGCCATTTTTAAATGCAAAAGTAGACTAACATTCATATTTTTAGTATCCTTTCTCATAATCGAGCCTCTAGGAACTGCTATAAATTTTCAGGGAGAAAAAAAGAGCACCATCGTATAAAGAAGAAAATTCCAGTCTGATTACATTGTATCAGTAAAGTTATCATCATAAATATCAGATTGCTGACCTCCACAAATCTGTTGATATTTTTATCAGCTTTCTCAGAAACTAGCACAGATAAAAGAATTCTTGAAAAAAAAAATGTATAAAATTGTTTTTAAAAATCTGGCTACCATAAGAAGAATTTTCGGTTTAAGAGCATGCCCCGTGCTTTTTTTAAATCTACACAAAACAATTAACGATATTTTTAATTGAATAAGAAGTACGCTATGCTGCACTTTCTTTAAAATAGTCATCCTCTTGGGTGTATCGCCTGTTAAGTAAACAATAGGAAAATCGATATCGCTCCCTTAGATTAGAAGTCTCATCTTCGGTCACGTGAGGACCGTGCATGGAAGCTCTAAATGGTTGGGCCGTCTACCAGCGTGACCAGACTTCCATGTGTCAGCCGCCCATGGCTATATGGAAACTCTCTGTTTGATGAGGATTGATTCGCTAGCTCATATGGAGTGCGCATCTGGAAAGACGATAAAAGCGATGGATTGCATTCATCGGGGAAGAAGTCGACGGATCTTTTTACATCGATGAATGGGAAAGGTAATAGACGAGCTGCAGTTTAATACTTTATTGGCTATGACGAATAAGGATGAAGGATTGAAAAGAAAATATATTTTATTTGCGGTTTGAATTACATGAAATAATGCAGTATATTGTATCGAATTGATTTTCAGTCCCCAGTGTTATATTTAAAGTACTGAATTGATTACGGTTTTACCAGTGTTTTTTGATGCATTGTTCTCGAGGCACAGACTGCGCGTAATGTGAATAATTGTGATTGCTTATTTTTCAAGCTTGAAAATTCAGTTCTTCAATTTTTTTTTATGATAAAACGACCATTTTGTTGATAGCCAAATAATTCTATTTTTGATATAAAATCTTCTATTTTCTGAGACTGACGCTGCGTTGATTGAAAAGTTTTGTGAAGTTAAGTTTAAAAGCTAAGTGAAAATAAAAATAAAAAAGGCATAAGAACATGGAGAGTTTTTAATAAGCAATCTGATTACAAATATGGATAAATAAAAAAATCGGCTTTGTGTCTAAATAAAGGGATATATTGATTTATAAATCCAATATGTCAAAATGTTTAAAATAGCGTCAGCATTTTGAAAACTCGTAGGCTAAAAAGCAGGCCAGGGTACAAAGTCGTCGAATGTTCAACATAGCTGAATTTTATGCACACCACATTGTAGTTTTCATTGTTCACTTATATAATGGTGAAAAGAAATGTACTTATGTTATGTTTTATGTTAATAAATTCCTATTTCATTTTTCAGAAAAAAATATTTGTATGTTATTTTTAGATATTTAATTTTCATACATGTTTTTCAAATGTTTATGTCTTTTCAATCTTCAAAGGTAAAATTTGAATATTATGTCCTTGGATGCATCAACTTTATTCTTACTAAAAGTGTATTCACAAAATAAATGCATCTGCTATACTTCATAAAAAATCTCTGAGCAATTATTATGTTTTAATGTATTCAAAAATTGATGTTTTTATTACAATTTATTTTGCTTGATTTGTTCATGTTTGTAACGATGGAATTTTGTGATAGATTTTTTCACTCACTTCATGATGCGCTATATTTTTCAAATTTCATACACTTATGTGTTCTCGAAGACAGTATAGTATTTTATTATTTTCAATTAATATATTATTTTAATTAAATTTTGATTCCATACTAGTAGCGCCAGCAAGTAGTAATCTTAAGAAAAATTTACTTCAAAATTCCTCAATATGTGTAATAATGAATTTTAATTTCAGAAATAAAAAGTAAAAAAAATAGTTTAAATATAAAAATTCTAATTTTTAGCACACTGATAAAAGTGTGTTTAAAAAACTGCTTTTATTTAATTTATCTTTTCATGAAAAAAGTTTCCTAATCAATATTTTTTTTGAAATTTAAGACTCAGTGAGCCTAAATAAGAATTAAATGAATTCCCTTAGTAATGAACTTGAAAAACAAACACTGTTTCAAAAGGTTATTTGATGAAATATTTTCCACATGTATGCGTACTGAAGGAATAAAAATCTGAATACAGACGTGAAATAAATAATTTCTACTATGTTTACATCACAAAGAAAATTTAATAAGCGGAGCAAATTTATGTTGTTGTATCTTCGAAAACAATTTCAACATTTTGATTGGGAAAAATTATGCTTATCCTATGCGGTTACAGGTTGCAATTTCAAAACATCAGAAATTGAAGATTTCTTTATTTAACTTTCGCAATATTTTCCAGAGAATGCTCATAGAATTGTGAAATGCAGAAGGACGAAAAATCTATATTAATACTTGGAACTAAAAAATAAATCTTAAATATAGAATTCAGTGATGATTTCCAGAAAAATGATTGCTTTCATGTTCGGTTTTATCTCAATTCACTTTAATAAGCATTCTAAGAAATCTCATCTAGGAATGTATTTTTCTGAAGAATATTCTGGAAAATTTGGCTTCTGGATAAACCTCCACTGGGATTATTTTAATTATCATCTGACTGTGAAACGAAATTCCTGATATTTTATTGCGTGTGATATGAATCTTGGAAAAATGTATGTTGAAAAGCTCTGCCTGCGTTCAAAATTTTATACAAACGTTTCAAGCCTTTAAATATGGAGGTCTTAAAGTATATTGTTGCACTGAAAACGTTTTCTAAGTCATCACGCATGAATTTATTTCTTTATATCTACTTTAATTCAATTAAATTAAAAGATTAAAATTTCTAACTAACTCACTGATTAGATAATTTTTATTTAAAAACAAGCTACTTATCCCCCACTTATGCCAGTGAATGATATTTAATGATAATGAGTTTATATACATAATGTAATGTAATGATATATTATATAATGAGTTCTCTTAAATTGCTGTTTTTGCATTTTATTTGAAATTATGGTTAAACACGATTTTTATGACCAAGCATATTACCACGATATGAGTGTTCTGAACACATATTGAAGAAATAGAAGTCTTGGGTGCAGAAAATGAATTGAAATTTTGAATTTGCTGATCAAATTTTTCAAAATTCAAATCCGTCCTAGCTATATGCTTTTAAACAAGTTTGAAAGTTAATTTGGTATCGGAAACATAGGCGTTTTACCTCTTCTTTCGGAAGAAGATTCAAACTTCGTTTTTAAATTTTTCTGCAGTCTTTATAACTATTCCCAGGAGTTTCAAAGAAAGAAATATCACCTTGAAAGCTGCTTGTGATTGAAACTATAGTTCGTTATGGCGAGCAGCAGAAAAACAAATGTAAGAAAAGATACTTAATACGTTATGCTTGGTATGAATCAAAGAATTTATATTAAAGTTCCCTTTTTCATTTAATATAATAAGAATTTTTAAACAAAATCATGAATTAATGAGGGTATTCACGTTTCTTCATATATATGTTTATTTCGGCAAAAATATTTCTAAAAGCAAAATAACAAGTGAAAAGAAATCTTTTTTGACGTATTTTAGTTTAGTTATATTAACTAACCGCTTTGTAGCAAGTTGATGGATATTTTGAGCAATGATTTCACCGAAAGCGAATCCCGAGCCAACATTCCACCATTCCAATAGGTAATATCAGAGTGAATACAGTCAACTCAACCGGATTCGGTTCATTATTATCTAACACTACTGGTGATTTTATCGTATCTATCAATGAATATTATTCTTCGGTTAGCTAGCAAATACTGTCTGTCCTCCACGAGAGCTGTGGCAGCGAAAATGTCTAGTTTTCGGTGGTCACTATAGTAACTGGTTATGCTAGGGAGGATCCATTTCGAAGAGGAGGAATCCGACGGAAGTCGGAGTTTTATTTTATTCTTGGCTCCAGTTTGCGGTTGTAAAAAGACTTCTCGGTTACCATACATAGCCCATTTGGCGCTAAATGCGCCAATGTAGCACATTTGAATGGACTTCTACCTACTAGAAATGGATTTTTCCTACGATAACCTGTTTCTATAGCAACCGCCGTAAACTAGACATTTTGGCGGCCACAGTTTCGTGGCGGACAGACAGTAGCAGCTGAAGTGCATTTGTTTTGGCATATAGGGATTAAATGTTTACATATCAGATACAGAAAAGGTTTTACTAGCACAAAAGAGAGTTTCTTTCCAAACCGTTGATGAAATCGAGCTGCCGTTGAGTTTAATACTCATTTTCTAAATATTTATACTGGCTTCAAAATTCTGTTGTTAACTACATTCATAAAGACAGGCATAAATTTCATCTAAGAAAACCGATGAATGTTAATAGCACCTTTTTATAAGCATTAGATGAGAAATGTGTGTTTCATATGTAAGAAATCAACTTTGCATTTGTAAATACTATACATAAAAACTACGTTAGCAATTTAATATAAGCTATGGAATATCGCAGAAATATTTGTATTTCCTAATTTGTCTTAGCAGATGAATGATAAATTTTACATGCAAGTAACTTTATTTAGAGTGTCTGCAGGAAAGCCGAAACTAGCATTTAATGACTATTTAAAAAACTTAGGTAGAAGCCAAACTATTTACAGCACCTCTTGACTAGCGATGCTTGTTTTCCATAGACTGCATGGAATTTAAAATTACTTCGGAAAAAAGAGGAAAAAATGGTGTGCAGAAACTCGCTCGAAAGGGAGCATCTATTATCAATAGTTGATATGAATCCTAACAGTCCCTTCGTCATGTTGAAATCTATAAAATTTGGATTCATTTAAGAAAAAAACTTAGAAATACAAAAATTTCTTGCCGCTACGCCTAAAACAAACAGACTTAGTGAAGAAGACAAAGTGAAAGGAGAAAATTATTAGAAGATAAAAGAAGGTTTCATTATTTTGGTTTGTAAAGGGTTCATACCATACATTTTTACCATGATAGTAGAACAGAAATTCAAACACGTACTCACGAATCACAAAATCATACAGAAAGATCTTAAAAAAATTGTCACATCAGAGTTTTAATTAGAAAAATGATTGAATAATAAGTTAAATTGAAATGCTTTGCTAAACCAAGTTGAAATGTTGAATTCATAAACAAAATAAACTAAACAAATCAAAATATTCAGTTTTAAGATATGAGAAAATTATAAATATAATAAAAATAAATGCATCTAGGGAAAAACTGTATTTTCACCATTTGGTAAGAAAATTATTTCCAATAAAAAATTACGAATATCACGAAGGCAGCTTGAGAGTTAGACACTTATTTCTACATCAGAACGAAAGCCGGTCTGCAGGCTAGGAATCTATGCATTGGACCTCGCGTTCAACTAACGGAATAGAACTCTTGAGAGATAATTAAAACATTCAATACTAATTAATATTAATTTATTATTAATAATTATAATTAAGGGAGAAAAAGAGGAATACCACAAAGGCAATTCTGGAGATGGACACTTGCATTTAGCACTGAAAGTAACACATTCTTATTATTAAGAATCTATTGATGTAACCCTTACTTATCTAACGGAAGTAAAATCTTCAAGGATACTTAAAACAGAATAAATGACAAATATCGTTTGATAATTATTATTAATAAGTAGGACAGAAAAATTATAAAAAACTTCAGGGGCTTGACACCTTATCTACCACTTAAAGTAAACCCCTCTGGATGCTAGGAATCGGCACTCACTGAACGGAAACCAACTTTTGGGGTTTACAAGTGAAATAAAACTGCTTGATAATTTATTTTCGAGTAATCTAAAGAAGGGAAGAGACGCGAAAGTTACAGTATTGCATGATCTTTTGAAAAAATGTAATTCCAAAATTCGGAGAACATTCATCATAAATGTATTTTATTTCAATATTTTCTGCTTAATGATTAGGGCACAGTAATTCTACCTTCTTCAACTTTATATGCTTTTATCGGCAACTGCGTTCTAGCAAAATTTGATATCTGCAGTAATAAAACTATATTTTGGAGTATAATGCTGAACATTTGAGAAAAACCAGACATATTTAAAGCACTTTCGCCTGATGTTGAAACATCGTCTCTTACTTGTACTTAATTCAAGCTACGGATCAAAAGAACCATTCCACTTAACTTTACAGATGTCATAAAAAAAGATACAAAATGAGGAAATAAGTTCTCCGAAATGCAGAATTGCAGATATCTGAGGTATGTAAATATTTTTATAGGCATAAAAATAAGAAATAGGAATTCCTTACATTATTAATTCAGGTAGTCGATAAAAAGGTTCTTCGTCACGATATAGAAATTATTAGAAATAATTATTTAAGTTTGATATAAGGCAGAAGCGGAATATTAAAATATCAAAAGATAGAAAGTATAAATGTTACGCTTACACGAATATCAAACTTAAAAAAATATGTATCAATTTTGCATCCAAATAGAATTAAAAAATTCAAGTACATAATTTTAGATTATAAAAATTTCATTGACAGTTAAATTTCCTGTTATAGAATTTTCAGTGATATATTGCTCATAAAAACTATTATTCTTTTTATTAATGCACAACAAAAGCTGTTGAGGAATCATTCTGTATTTCTATAGGTTCCTCTTTCCTTTCCACCTTTCTTGTTTCCTTTCTTGGGCATTTATTTCTTCCTTTCGCTGTTGGTAATTTTGTGAGGTTTTTTGTCTCAACCGATTCGCTACAAAGCAAAATAACAACTCCGTATATTTATCTTTATTTCGTAACTCTTTTTTATTTGAGGGCTTTTCTTCTCCAATCTCAGCTCTCTTGTTTTGGGCAATTCCTTAATTGTTTTTTTCCTTCACATATAATCGTGTTATCTCTAAAAACAGTTGTATTGAATAATGTTGTGTAGACTTAATAAGTACCCAATGCAATTAAAAGAAAAACTGGTCTACTGTCTGTGGCTATTGTTGCTAACAGTATGGGGAAAGATACACTGTACATCATTATGTCATTTTAGGAGTCCTGATATGATTCTAGTATGTCTGAAAAAAATTAGCAAGCTTGAACAGAATAAAGCTTTAGAATGACGTTCACAATATGGGGAATGAGCTATATTTGGGCAGTATGGACAGTATTATGTCATTTAAACAGGCCCGAATGTGATTCTACTGTGTTTAAAAATAGTTAGTAAATTTGAACATTATTTAACTTTAGAATAAAGATGAAGTGTGGGAAAAAGTTCCTCTGTGCATCATTATGCCATTTAACCCTTTCAAGTTCACTACATATTTCGTTTTGAAAATTGCTAAATTTATTTCAAAAATGAGTATTAGACATGTAGCTTATCATAAATATGTAATGGAAAAAATTGTGGTTTCACAGTGAAACCAATGAACGGTAACGGGCTATTTTTCCTTCGAATAAGTTATCATCGAAAAATTTAAAAAAATTAAATTATGTATTTAATTTATAAGTATAAGTGAATATTCAGGATATTCAACCTTCATAAAAATCAACGTTATTTTAGAAGATATTGAATTTTAAAAAATATCAATTTGTTCAATAACCCTCATCATTTTGTTTCTCTTAGGGATCAAAAGCAATTTAGCTCTTGCAATGCCGATATATTTGTGAATACTAACAGTATTGAACTGGAATTTTTATATAAGTTGGCCTATATATCTGGTTCTTAAGTTATGAAAGAAAAATTACGCTACTTTTCTCAGTAAAAGAATGCTCAATGTGTGGCTTCACTGTGAAACCAATGAACGCGAAAGGGTTAAAAGGACATAAAAAATGCTTCAAATACATTGAAAAACAATTAATAAATTTAAACAGAATTTAGTTTCAAACATAAATAAATAATACTATATGTAATAGGACTGTATTTTTATTACAATGTTGTTTAATTTCACGGAGCTCTTTTTATATAAGACGCTTTAGAAACACGTATTTCGTCATTCTAGTTGATTAGATCTTCCGTAGCCTATTAGACTTCAGAAATCTATTAAATATATTTTATATATAAACCTGATATACGAGTGGTGGACATTTTTTGAATATTTTTTTTAAATTTATAAAGCAAGGTGCAACATGATCGAAGTCACCCTCTTATTAATGAATGTAATAGATCTTTCTCCGAAACATCTACAGTAATCTATTATTTAAGATTCCAATTAAGTGGGATTTCAGTATCTTGCTTTGTAGAATCTGTAAGTAAGAAGTTGCAAAGTAAAATAGTTATGAATCAGTTTAAATTATGCTTTTAGTTAGAATTACAAGCATAACGCTTTGAATTAGTATCTTTTATGAAAAAGACAAAGAGAAAAATCATATTAGTATTTTCTGCCATCCACATTTCAGCAATTTTTTCACTCGTTTAAACAGATTTGGAACCACACCATCTACAGAAAACGTATGCATAGTTATAATGGGCTCACCTCTTATTAGTGATTTTTCATAGCCCCTAAAAATTATTACAAGGAGTTTGAAACAACTTTCTCATGTATAACCACTTACTGATCAGATTTGATGAGTATTTGCGTATCTAAACAAGTAATTGGTTCATATACAGTATTCGGTTAACTTTAAAGGCGGACAACATATATTGCCCAATCATTGATATTTGGAATTTAATCAATATAGAGTAATGTTTCCAAATTTCAATCGAATTTCCCATTGTCATTTCTGGAAATATTTCAATAAAACATTTTGGATACCCACACGCTGATACAAAAGCCATGATAGTAGATCGGACAAAGAGGACCTCATCCTGCCCCAACAGGGCAAGATGTAAAAAGTTAGGAGAACAACAGTTGGGCACAGAAATTTTGGAATCCATTCGCTATACGACTAAACGGCAACATAATATGTAAGAAAACACAGGAATCAGCAAATTCAAAAGCTGTATTAAGAACTTTTCATACTGCTAACCTCAAAGTGTTAAGAAGCGAGAAATCGAATGAAATATATTTTAAGCATTGAAAAATACAGCTTAGCGAAATGATGCACCACCTACACGTACACATGCACACGCGCATGATTTTAATGCATGCCACACTACAAATATATGAGAACAAGGAGTTAATAAATCAACCATTTGATGAAATTCATTAAGACTTACAAGGCTGATTAATTGCAATAAACTTTGTGATAAAAAACTGTTTTCCAAATGTTAAAGCATAACAAACATAAAAACCATATTAATTGAGCACTATTAAAACGCTAGGTCACAAAAAAGAAAAGAAATGGACAAAGACATCCATGAGTAACAAGAAAGAAATCCATCGATGATTTCTTATTAATTTCCAAATTCTCTCCGGGCAGTCTCAAAGAATTAATCTTCCTTATCCAAAATTTTCATTTTAACTAGATCCGTTATTAATGAAATACCCTTGCAGAAAACAATACACACGAGTATTGATCTCGTTTCTGACAGAAAATGAAGTGTCTGCAATGCAGATAATGAGGTAAGTTATTGGTAAAAATTGAGAATCATTAGCAAATGGAAAGGAAATTCGTTACTGACAAAGTTTACATAAGAGAATATTAGAAATAAAGGAAAGATGTGAGAAAAAGGAATAATGAGAAATTCTCCTTCTTTAGTTAATAATATGGTATACCAGACAAATTATTTTAGACGTACATCAGGAAAAATGCTGAGAAAACTGAGTAATATTGGTTGCAGTCAAACATGTTTCATATCAAGGATAGAAAATAAATTATGTCTACTATTTATTATTTTTAATGCACCAATTAAGAAATCATTAATTTGGCTTTGCTGTCTGGGTTTAAGTTTCCTTGAATAAAATTTTTTTGCATAAAATTTTGAACATTCATTAAAAATTCTTTAGATACATTGTTTTTAATAGGCAAAACATATCAGAAATCACAAGATGTTTTATCTAAAACAAAGGATTTTTATATTATAACTGTAACAAAATTGTAAAAAGCTTGTAAAGAATTTGAACGT
This sequence comes from Araneus ventricosus, assembly GCA_013235015.1. Taxonomy (NCBI): domain Eukaryota; kingdom Metazoa; phylum Arthropoda; class Arachnida; order Araneae; family Araneidae; genus Araneus; species Araneus ventricosus. The sequence goes on along the minus strand of BGPR01000165.1, from coordinate 344,361 downwards.
TAAATGATAACTACCTCTATAAAATAAAGGGAGTCCTTTTTATTGCTAAACACATAAAAACGTTTTGAATTAATTTTTTAAACACATTATTTTTTTGCTTTAACGAAAATGCATATTAATACATTGCATCTTAATTTTTATAACAAACAATCGTGATATAATTTATGTGCGTGAGGATGATTTCAAATGAAATATTTTTATTGTGTAAGATGCCCATAAATATATTAAAATATTGCACGGCATCATTTGAATTTGAAATAACTTATTTGCAAATTAAGTAAAAATATTTGGAGGTAAAATAATTCAGATTCATGAAAATTAATGAAAAATCTTCAAATCGGGCGTAACAAGCAGATATGTGTAGATTATAGATGAAGCTGTAATTTTATTTCCATTGTGTATTTTGAAATTAATTCGCGTAAAAGCCAACGCCTAGAGCTATTTAAAATTATATATCTAAAACTTGGACCATTGTTTCCACTATATTTGTATCCTTCATTTGAATTTTAGGTCAGATCGAATAACCATGAATTCCCTAGAAAAACCAATAAATTTATTTCGATTATCCGAAGTATGGCAAGGGAAATTTGAGACATCTTTACAATCAAAAACACATTTCTTTTACATGTTTCCTTTCTAAAAATATTTTATTATTTGTTAACTTCAAAAAACAATCATAATGGTAAGAAATTGCTTTCGAAACCGAGCCTGTGATATGAAAGATTATTCTTTCGGTTGATCTTTCGTTTCTTTTGTGTGAGCAGTCCATTTCATCGATCCCTATCCTTTTGTAGACACATCTATGTTTGCACAACAGCTCAGCCCTTTAATTTGTTTAAATAGGTTTTAATTTTCACTTTTAAATCCAGTATAGCTTCCACCGCTCCTCATTTGAAGTCAGATTGACTTTCGGCAGCGCCATTTGTTTACTGTGCAAATATTTGAGCGCAGAAGAATTGAGAAACAGGTTGTTAAAAGTACGCCCGTCCATTTTTATACCTTAATCAATTCGTTTGCTTTTTCATTCCCTTTACGTCACTGGCCCTCCCGAATTATTTGATCGTAAGGCAAACTCACTTACTCGACAAACGCAATTCTTTTTCTCGGTACAGAAACAAGCGAAATCTGTAAATTAGATTTAAATCAATTGGCTTTCGCTGGAACACACAAAGCGATTGTGCTCTAATGTGGAACCGTTTTTCTAATTCTGTTTGCTATCTACTCAAATCGCATTCCGATTCAACCTATCCATTGCTTTTACATGTAACCCTTTTCTCCAATCGATCGATCCGTAACTTCAGACGGAGGCTATTATTGTATTTATTCCGAGAGAAATCTTTCCTCCTTAAGCAATTCTATTTATCGCTGGCAAGGGAGGTTAATTTTTCTTCGCTGATCTGTTGAAGGAAATGTGCTATGATTTATGTGCACTGGGGGAGAAAATGTTTTCAACATTCATTCAGACCTATATCTCTGTCAAGATATATATTGACTTTGGGGAATAGTAAAGGATTATTCAAGTTATTAACATTGCGTTGACTTTGCTCCTTGTGATTTATCTCACTAAAAAGACAACTGCATTTGTAAGAAAATTCGTAAAGTATTTATTTCAAAAGCAGATTTACTGATGTACTCATAAATGCCTTCTTTAACCTGTAAACGGATTCTTTGTACTGACCAACGTCACCTTTATTCTAATTGTTTGGTCCTCAAGATTCCTTTAGATCTACCAATATTTGTATGTGAATATACACTGAATTTCGAGAATCGTAAGAAATTATTCAAGTTATTCACATTATGCAAACTTCGCTCTTTGCTGTGTATATCACTACAAAGACTATAGCATTTCTAAGGAAATTCATAAATTGCTTGTTAAAGAAAAGGATTTCTTGAATAAGTTATAACTTTTTAATCTACCTTCTTTTTAAGTGGCGATGAAATGATTCTGGAGTTGTAGCCTGTCCTAGAACTATTTATACCTGGCCAGGCCCACACTAATTCAAATCGTTCAACTGTCATTTATAGATTACATTTCCCAACATTTGTTTTTGATTACATATTGACTTTCTAGAATAGTAAGGGATTGCTGAAGTTATTAAGAAGAAATAACTTATTTTTATGCGATATATCTTTCAAAATGAGAATAAAATGAAATTCATTAATAGTCTAAGAAGAAATTGATAGTTATGAAAAATATTAAAAAGTATTTTACCCGGAAAATGTATATCTGCTTTTAAAGTAATAAAATAATGCAGAAAATAGAGCTCGACCGTGAATTTTCTGTACTGCAGCTACTTGGTTATTGCGCTTGGTCATACTAGTATAAAACATTAGGTTAAAGAATACTTTTAGTTATGTTATGGCTTGGACTTAATCAAACTGCCAATTTTTATAAATTTTATACATTTGTACTATTATATTTTTTTCGGGAAGCTGAAAAATTTCATGTGTCCCAAATTTATTCCTACACCTTTATTACACAAACTGTGTGTAGGTTCTATGAAATATTATACCATATTGTGAATCTAAGGATTGATCAGCCGCAATTTATTTAAAAATATTATGAAAAGTAGATATAAATCATGTATTCTGCGCAAACGTAACTGCTTAAACTGATATGAATCAAGTAAGCTTTACTTGACTTATTTGTTTAGAGATGCTACAATTTTTAAGAGAATCAGGAGATGTGAGTAAAGACAACAGTATTTATTAAGTTTAACTCATTTTATAAGTTCTTTTACAAAAATTACAAATATTACAAAATTACAAATATAGTTTTACTAACATTGAAAAACATTATTTCTCAAAATTAAGTTTTTAAGTTGTTTCACTGGATGCACAGAACATAATAAAACATAGACTTTAATGCTTCATAAATTTGATTTTATTTAGAAAGATAAAAATAGGAGAAGTTAACATTATTCTCATTTCCCAAGTATGCACAGTTACTCATTTTCGGAATGAGAATGTTTAGCTTATGAAATATGGCAGTAAAATAAAGACTTTGTGCAGAAGATAAAACATCAAGTAGATAAACTCGAGCTTAAGACAGTCTAATTATGAATTCATTTTCGTAATTTCCGCGAAAGTTTTAAGGTCTATGTAGTAATTTGTTTCTAAACCAAGCCTTTATGGTCCCTTAAAAACAGTTTAATTAACTTTATTCTTTAAGACTGCACGTCCATCTTTTCGCTTAATTGTTTAAAAACTGCTCTCTAGTTACATTCTGTAATACAATAAGGACGGTTGCTAGAAAATTAAGTTGGAGGTACCCTTGGAATACAACTCCATCGAGTTCAGAGTATTATATTACTTTATTTAAATATGCTTCTGAGCTCATATGATAAACTTTAATTGTAACCTAATAACAAAAGAAAAGGTAGCATCATAAGAAAGTTTTTGTAAACATCATATTTAAGGTTTATGCTTTTCATTTATCAAACATGCTCAAACATTCATTGTACTTTTTTGAGCTTTCTGTCAGTTTTACCATCCATGCTCTAAGCATACTTGATGGAGTTTACGTTGGTATAACTGCACATTCTCTTTTATGAGGAATAGCTTTGTTAAGTATACTAACGCTATGTTATGCATACTTTCCATAAAAGGCGCATTTGTTTCTTGTTTTGACTTCAAAAGTACTTTCATTCATTCAACACTCTGGACAGCCAAAAACTCACAAACTTTTGGTTTTAGAGTATAGATTGACTCTCCAAGAGTTTCAAAACTACTTGTACAGAGTCATCAAAGTTAAACAGAATGTGTTGGGACCTCTCTCCTGGAAACACTACTCAACGAACTGCAACTAAAATTGGTTACAATTCGTTGAGTTTCCTGAGTATGTGGGTTTGGTTCCTGAAATAGAAAATTAGTTCTCGTCGGGACAGCCAAAGAAAGGGTGGTGCAGTACCGCAGATAATTTGCATAATACCCCATCTACTAACTAAGAGCTTCAGCCTATATAAGGAGTCGCGAAGATTTGAACTTTAATTTTTCCCACTAGTGATTACGATGTTAAATGATTTTTTCTTACTTTCGAAATTGAAACCTGATACCATAGAAAGTTTTTGCGGCAAATTTGATTGTGTTTCTCAGAGTAATTTTTCCCAGCAAAGAGGTTCAAACTTCTCCTGCTTAATTTCGATCGCCCTATATTGTAACTATGAATTTCGCGGAATACACAGTTACGAAACATGATAATCATGCAAGTTTGATTCTCACAAGAATATCTAAATCAGAGATTTTTTAATTTGTAGAGCAATTTTAAGTCACAAGAACATTTCCAATACCTTCCTTTAGATTCTGCAGTATTTTTATGTAACTTGTGATGCTCATTTTCAAAGTATAGATTTTGTGATTTCTAAGTACATGAAATGTGTGTCATTTTTTGAAATGACTTACTCTGCAGATTAAGTCGTACGTTATTAATAAATCCTGAAAAATACTGTTTGCTAAAGTTTTAAACACAAAAGAATGTTTTCAACTGTCAATAATCATCACATTCTGCCAATTAGATTTCAGAGTTGTCTCGTAAAGCTGAAATCTAAATTGAGTGATTGATTGCTGCGAAATGAATGGCTAGATAAGTGATTCAAAACTCTTAAATTGCAATCATTTCCCCCAAATCTGAGATTATTCATGTGAAATGTCATCTATAAGAGTACAACCACAGAAGAAATAAAAAATAATTGATATGCTGTTGAGAAAAGCAAGCCTCTTGGACGTCACTTTTCATTTCAAATTGTTTGACAGTTATTTACGAAACTAACGATCGATCCCGGGATCATAATGTTTGACTAATTGTTTAAATCTTCATTTCAAATCATCTAAGTATTTATTTATTCAGTTTAGTGTTAGAAATATCGATATACATATAACAAATTAAAGGAATTTGATGCATCGCGATTTCTTACACCCAACAAAACAAAATTTTTTTCGACTAATAAACTACATTTTTAAATAGCTAAGTCCGTATTTTTTGGATCCGGTTGTTTTAATTATGTAGAGAACATTGAATATGAGTTAAGCATGCAATCAAGTGAATATGAATGTTCTCGTTAAACCTATGAATCTAGCTCCCGTGAAAGCTCTTTTTTATGGAGCATTAATTTGAAAGAAAGAAATTTCAAAAGAAATGATTAAAAAATATTTCGTATTCAAAGTTTGTCTACATGCAAATGCATAATCTTCCTGTTTATGAGTTTCTTTAAATGATTATAGTAAATAAATTAAGGATAAACATTCATTATTAATCTTTTTTAATATTTGCATAGTTAATATATTTTTTATTTTCTTGTATTATCATCTAACTATGCTCAAAGCTAAATCACAATACACAAGGAATAAAATGTGGATACGTTCTACCATATTATAACCCAAAATGCTATGCTCAGATGAGAAAACAAATTGCATCTATATCAACTATTATTGGCCGTTTTTGTAATATTTGAGTTGCTTATAATTTTATATTTAAATTTTGCTTTCCTGTGTAATAAACAAGTCATAAACACAACTAAATCGCAATGTGCAAAGAAGAAATTAATAAGGGATATTTAGGTATTCAACTATAATAATGCAAAGAGCTATACTAATATCAAAAAATATTAGTTTTTAGTCCAGTAAACGTTTTCGCAATGGAAATACAGTAAACATTATGCACTGCAACGCTTCGAGAAACCAAAATTTAATCTTTCAACGCGATTTGAAGGAGAGCACTTAATTTACACTGCATGAATGTATATTTTCCTTCCTAGCTTTTTCAACAAACGACGACAGTGATTGATTTCCCCAAACTCCCCCTTCCGAAAAAAACATTCCGGCATTCCGAATCGTAGTCATAAGCATGAACTAAACCTATAAAGTATTGAAAATATATCATTCCGAGGGCTGTTTTTTTTTAGCGTCAGTAGTTTCATGGAGCTTTTCTAGAGGGAAAAATGTGTGTGATATTTTCAAATGATCATCGATTTATGACTCCAAACCAAAAGTCTACAGCTCCCCACATTCCACAGTGAGGGTATTGCACCTCGACTTCAACGCTCAAAACGTGTAAAAGGAAAATAAAGCTAAGAAGGGGAATTTTTGAGAATAGGAGCAAAGTGCTCTCTAAGCTAGTTCTGGGCGCTACGAACAAAACCACGGTGAAGTTCATATGCAGATTTTTTTCTTCTCCTTTAGTGATTTATTTGGATTTTTTTAAACCTTTTTTCCTCCTTTGCCACTTACGATTGAAGTAGTTCAGGAATTGATTTTTTTCCCTTCATTCAAGTCGTCTCATTCACCTTTCTCCTCTCTGAACACTCCAAAAGCACTTTTTAAGAATCTGAGAATATATCATTTCGTCCGACAGGAATAAAAAGACGAGAAATATAGAAAATAGAATAATAAAAAAAGCCTCTTCGTAGCAATGAGGGGGAAGGCATACTCCTCCCCCGAACTTACCTGTGAAAGCGAAAATAGAAAATGAAATCACGATGCAATGCAAAAGGAAAAGACGCTTCAGAATTCTTTTTTTTAAACTCCCCGGAATGTTGAAGAAATTGAATGGTTAAAAGAGAGGAGGGCTGTTCTTATTGATGTCTCATTGAAAGAATCTTAGCTTTGACGGAAAAACTATCATCACTCTAGAAGCATTCAAAATTATTCTTGACGTGCAGCTATAATTTTAACTGAATAGACAGCGTCTGTAGTCGGCTTTGGTTTAGGAATTTCTTGTTCAAGTTTGTTATTTTGCTTCGTAATAACGTTAAAAAAGAATAAGATTAAATCTCATTCAATCAAATGAAATGCTTTTTGAGAACAGTTTTTGTTATGTTCATGTGCAGTGCAGATAAATAAGCAGGCCAAGAATGAACTTAAGAAACGCTAATAGTAAAAGTCTTAACCATTCAACGTCTTAGGTCCAATTTAAAATTCTCTTCTTACTGTTGAACTTGATGGTTTCTAAAACCTTCCTAGCATTTTTTTCTTCTGCTAGACTGTTGAGGGCCTTGGTGACCCGCTGGTAAGGTTTCGGGAACTAGAAGATCTCAGATCGCAGATTTTCAGTACCAGAAGATGGCAGATCCGTCACCTGATTCCGCCTAAGATCTCATGTGTAGAATTGTTGACGTGGAGTGTGATTCATCCATAAGAAAATACAGAGCAGAGCTTGCAGTAAATAAAACTAATTCGTTAATTTAAAAGATAGCATCTTGTTCTGAATAAATAAAACTCATACAATCATCATTGCTTGTGTGAACACTCACACAGAATGATAGATGCATTTGCTTCTATACGATTCATATATATGACCTCATTTGTTAATTGCATTTCGCGTTCTCTTCTTCTGCCAACATGATGTCTGGCATGTCCAGCATGACATCTGGTGAACTCAAAATATGTCGCCAATTACCAAACGTCTATACGTTGGTGTGGCCTGGAAGTTTGAGAATGTCAATATCTGTCCAGGTGCTCTCCTCATCATTTGACCATGGTTCAAAATTACTTGGTCAGTCCCAAAACAGCAATGGTATAGTTACGAAAGGAGAAATTATTACAGCATATTTTAGTACAACATCTGTAAATTTGCTGTTCAACTATTAATCAGTATTCTGTTAAGAAGCATTAACGTGACATTAGTTAAAAAATAATTAAATAAGTTGTAAAGACAGAATTATTTTATGAATGTTTCCTGTATAGATTGTTCTAGTATTAGAATCGCTCGGATTTTAGTAGAAATTTTATAGTTTAATATTTGTACGACATCATTTAATTCATTTCCGTATCAACATCCCATTCACGTAACAACTTGGGTACTTCGTTTAAAAAATACAAAATTTCCATCGGGTCTTTCTTGTTCTAGCCAATTATACTTGTGCGATTTTATGACCGAAATCCTGAACTCAGAAATCTAAGTAATGAAGCATTAGTCGTCATTTATATACAGAGTCAAGAATAAAATAATGTATATAACCAGAAAAGCAACAAGATCTGCTTAGACATGCATAATGGGATCAATTCACATAACGTCACAATCACATGATCAACGGCACCACACTTGTCTTTAATATATAACAATTACATGTTGTAGTGCGTTGTGCTGTGGCGTCACACCCTGTTTCCTTCTAAAACATACGCAATCGATTTCTAAATTAGATATGTGCAGAATATTTGATAGGTATCATTTGAGCATAAATTGCATTTATTTCATTGAAATGCATGCCATAAGCATATTACAAAAAGAATGGAATTTCTACGTAATACGAAAATTCTCGAATGCAAAATATTTCGAATTAGAATATTATTTCCAAGAAACCAACGAATTTATTGCATTTCTAGTTTTACCTTGTTTAAAGCGTCCATAAGAGACGCTTCACCTGGTTAATATTTTGTTACTAGTCAACCGTTGTTGGATATATTTCAATTACAAACGAGGATATGTTTGAAGAGACTGAAGGGGTTCATACATATGTATTCTGTTACACATGAATATTTGATTCATTAAAACTTCAGCACATAATGGTTTCACGAAATATTTACGTATATCTGACTAAATGACGTAAACCGAACTTGACAATTACTGGATAACTACCAGGATTTCGATTGTACTGCTTCGTATTTGCCGAAAAAATCATTATTTCGACTTTTGTGAGGTATTTTCATTGGCATGTAAACAAAAAACTCATTTCCAGTAAATGGTATCACGAATTTTCACTGAACAAAGCTCATGGTAATACTAATTGTGAACTTCTGAAATAGTTATAAATAATATAAAGAATAATATATTTATGAAGTAATTGGCGAATAATTATTTGAAAGTGTAACTAAGTTAAATAATGAGTTCGTAAAATGTGCTGCTGAATGATTAATGTACCGAGATACACGAATGTGCTAAAAAACCTTCAATATTAATAAAATTACTCAATATTAGCAAGTTTACAGTAAAAACAAAGGCCCATGATCCGGATTTTGAATCAATTACACTCATTTTCAGGGATTGCATTGAGTAGAAATGAGAATGAACCTTACAACTGTTTGTGTATTCTTTATTTTTAAAGAAACTTAATGTAAAAATTTTGCCAAATTATTCCAATGTTTAATAAAAAATATTGTTTTATTAAAAGTCTAGGAGCCTGCGAAGTTGTACAAAATCAAATCTACTTTACTTCAAAACTGTAATAATGTCCTATATGATCATTGAAAATGATTTTCGCACTCTTCTTGTATAGCATGTTTATAATCAATAGGATGATGACTTATCCAGGAATTTCTAAAAAAGTTAAAAATTGTTTCTATGAAGAGTAAATATACTTACTTTCATAGTTCTAGTGCCATGCATAAATCGTTTCTTTTTTTTCTTTAATTCAAAGTGAATGAAACTGCTTCGAAAGGCAATTAAATATCAAAGAACTTCGTAAGTTCACATCAAATGCTTTTCTTCAGGAGTTAGCACTTTCAGAGCAAATTAATTATAGCAAAATCAAACGAAACAGAATACAGCAAAGTAGAAGAATTTCTAAAAATTGAACAAAACTATTCCTTTATATTTACTTTAAAACTACGAGAGACATGAAAGAGTTTCATAGAAGCAATATATATTTACCTAAGAACTGCACTGAAACAGACACATCGCGTGCTTATACAAACGTCAATAAGTTTTACTTAGAATATTTTTATTAGTTGCAGTGATTGTGTCACAGGACGTAGCGTGATGAAGTTCAATAAGAACATTTGCACTAAAAGTGGCGTTCCATTATAAGTAAATAAATCTTTGGATTTTCAGTTCAAAAGAGTTAGATATATTAATAAATTATCACCAGATCACGCAAAATGTCAAATGGTCCAATTTTTGTATCTATTTTTCTGAAACAGCTTTGCATGAGATACTGTTTTTGTATTCTGGGTCATTGTACACTGTTCATGCTGTCAAATAAATGAAAATTCCGTTTTCAGCATTAACAAAAGGCAGATCAGCTTTGAGCTGCTATGCAGTTCTCAGGAATTTGAGTTAAAAGTTTTCGTTACTTCATTTGTTTTAGTTGCTGAAGAGAGTTCAAAATAATTCTATGTGGATTTGGCGTGAATCAACAATAAGGGAAATGATTTTTTTGTTAGTTTATAATCATATTGAAAGAAGTTTTTTATTTTATGCTGTTACTTTTGGTGATATAAAAAAGAAGTGATATATTTTATGTTGTTATTAAAGAAAGTGGTTTATTTTATGTCATATTTCACAAATTAAGTTATGAGCACTTATCGATTACGTGCATAACTTAAATTCCAGCTAATTAGGCACTATAAATAACAAAAATTTTATTACTTTAATTATATTATTTACATGATTATTAACAAGTTACATATTGTTACAATTTTACGGCCAAATGATATTTTTAAATGTATTTCTTTTATGGCCAAACGATATTTTATATAATTAGTTTCTTTTCTTAAAATATTTTAATAATTCTACAAATGCATATTTTTTATTCATTACAAATATTACAAGTGCTCATGGGTATTCAGCAAATTCTAACCACTATACAATTCAATATACTATTCAAAGATATAAGTTTAATAAATATCAATTTGTGTACAACCCCTAATCTTTTAGATTCTCTTCGATAGGAGCTAAAATTCTGCTCGTTGTTATGCCGATATCTTTCTGAATACTAATGATATTGAACTGAATTTTTTATATAAGTTGCCTTATATATCTGGTTTTACAGTTGTGAAGGAAACATTACACTACGGTTTGCGCATGTGCAGTAAAACATTATTTACTAAAAATGCTCATATTTCCTGCCATATTCAGAAACATTTTTCCAATTTTTTAAACAATACTTTTGTAACATATTTTCATTTATTCTGTGAGTTACGTATAATATAACAGAAATCTCTGCATGTTATAAGCAAAAATCAGGTGGGAAAATTTGGGATTTTTTAAGAAAACCTTTATATCTTCCCAAATATTTGTGCTGAGTTTACGACAATTTCTGTAAATATTATGCGCATTTAATATAACCATTTCTGAAAGTTTCATCTTGTTATCAGTATTTTGTGAAGCAAGGTGGGCCAAAACAGTTTTTGTCTTCATCAGTTTGTAGACGGACCCCTAATTGCCCTCAGGACCTAATCTTCAATGTAAAATGTGAGTTACTGTCTATTCTTCACATGGTCGAAGTTTAAAGGCAGTCGGTTAAAACTTTTTTTGAGAAATTCTAAAAAATCTGAAAATGTCCGTATACTTTTGGGCATAGAGTGTAGTTACGAGTACTGCTGGAGAGATATTAAAGAATCCCATAAGTTTCTGTAGAAGTTCTGCCCTCAGTTGCGTGTAGAAGATTTTAAATCTTGCAGGTGAAATCACGTTAAGATGTTCATTTTAAATAGTAGGTGGATCTATATAACTATAGGAACTAAATAGAGTATTTATACTCATCGCAAATACAAACATCGTTCTGTCGGAAGATATGCATATTAATCGGTTACTGTTTGTTTCAAGATATTGCATAAGAGTTTTTTTCAAATGTACTTTTTAGTGTACAAAACATTGACTGGACTATTATATTCCTTCTTAACTTCTTTTCATTTGTTTTATTCATTTACCAATGCTTATTGAATCGTACACAGTAAACCACTAAAGCTCATTATTCATCATTAATATAACTAATGTTATATTCATTTTTAATGTAACTAATGCTATCAATAATCATGTGCATTTCTTTTGTAACAATTTCAAGCTCATTTTTAAACCATAAATTTACTAAATTATTATAAGTATATTTGATTATTAAATGCAATGATTAAAATTTTTAAAACATTATAATCAATTTCTCTCTGAGTAGAATTAAAATTACTAAATCACAAAATGCCAAATGCTTCTTAAATATTTCGTCATCATTAAAATTACATTCAAAATTTTCGCGTATAAACCTTGGTTTCTTTCTTTTTAAAAGAAAAAAATTCCAGCCGAAGTCCTTAATTTTAATAAATGGGGTATTTAACTAAAACATTATTGCTAAAAATGCGCAATTAAAAATTAACAAGATAAAATTTTTTGCAAAAGTTTACTGATGAAGAGAAATAAATCCTTTCATGCAATTTTTCCAAAAATTATCTTAAAGCAAAATATCGAAGAAGTTTCCAGAGACATAAATATTCTAAGATAATATTCCGCTGTTTCTTAAAATTGAAAAATGAATTAAGAGAGTAGCGTAAATGTAAGATATTAATAACCGTTTCTTTTAGCTAAAATTTAATTTAAATATTTTTTTCAATTACAGGAACATAATGGTGAGGAAAATTCTACCTTTCTGAAAGAATAATTCGTGTCCTGAATGTAAACGTTTTTATCCCCAAACGTTGCGTGCCGAGCATTTAATTCGAGAGAAATATTTAAAACATTTTTACGCAGTGGAAATAAAGGAATATAATAAACTCAAATATTATAATTCTTTTGAAAACGTTTACACATATTACTGTGGCCTCAGTTAATTAATTTTACGTCCCAGGAAATGAAATTAATGTGCTTCCGAAAAAGACAAAAGGAAGACGAGAAAGGGTCAGAAATAACGCCCCTTGGATGCGGAAACATAACCCTAGCAATTTAACAAACTCGCGTTTTCTTGGAGGTGAATTTAATTCGGGGAAAGAACTGAATTGAAAAATTACAGGATTCATTTACTTTACCAACTCTCCGAATGAAATTGAGCTCTCTGGTTCTGGAATTTCGCAGCCAAATTTTTGCAGTTTTCAAAATTTTACATTGATTATTATTACATGATTAAAAATAAATTGCGTTAAGGATTTATTAGCATCTAACTTTAAACCTTCTAATATTAACTTGGGCGCATGCTATTATTCGATGGATTTATTCGACGAGAATTTTCGAAGCTACTGGAGTGATTTTAGGCTCCTTCCTCTTTAGCTCAACTGTCGGTCAGATGATGAATGTAAAACCTCGGCCAGCGTCCCACTTTTAAAAATTCCAATCCACACTAACATGAAGATATTTGTCGACAGATTTAAGATACATAAGGTACGTGTATGGTGGGTCTTTAGTGGAATGTGGACTGCATTATGCAACCCACCATTATCAATAAACGAGGAAAAAACATTCCTCTATAATCTGTGATAACTAAAGTTGGCAACCTAGGAAATGTGAAGCTTTTCATCATCACGCTTATTAATCCTACAATTGTAGAATTTTTATAATCATTATTTAGATGCAACGCTTGCATATAGGGCCAAATACTTTTGAATTGATTTTTTTTATCTAATTGCAGAGCTAAAGTATTTTAATGTCATTCATCTCTATAAGAGTTAGAGATGCACACGAGCCCGCGAAAATCGCGGGGTGTAACAAATGTAGATTAACTTCTAACCCATGTAAATGTCCGGGTGAATTAGACAATAGACTAAAATCTAATCCCCGCCTCTGGAGGGTTAAATAGTTATGAATGAGATCCTACTGTTTTTAGCAGGAACTAATGTATAAGAGCACAATTTAGTTTTAAAAAATCCAATAATCTAGATTCAATGTAATGAAATTCTGTAATTGAAAATAGTTTTGTTTAATTTTATAGAGCTCTTTGTTTAGAACTAAGACGCACTTATCATGTTGTTTAATGGGGAATCAACATCTCGTATCTCTACGTACTGTCTGCTTGTACGTACTATCTGCTTGTACGTATTGTCTGCTTGATCCCTCTTTTAATGAGACCGCCGTCAATTTAGTGATATGGTCTTCCCAGAGGGTTCCAAGTTCGGAATGTGATTTCATTGCACGAGGGTCAGTGATTAAGTAAGTCACGAAAGATAAGAAAAAAATAATTTACCATGATAATCACTTGGAAACAATTTTATTTTTCGACATAATCTCCACCAATATTGATGCACTTATCCCATCGTTTTATCAGCTGTAGCACTGACCAACCAAGTGATTAGCCCCAAGCGATTTTCATCTGTTTGGTCCACTAAAACAACATCTTGGAGGCAAACACTTTTCTGATGACGACGACGTTCAACATGAAGTCCTACTGTGGATGAGACAGCAACCTAAAGAATTTTATGCAGCTGGAATTGGGGCGCTGATAAAACGATTAGTGTAAGTGCATCAACATTGGTGGAGATTATGTTGAAAAATAAAATTGTTTCCAAGTGATTATAATGGTAAATTATTTTTTTTCTTATCTTTTGTGACTCACTTAATGATTTACCCTCGTAGACTTGCAGTTTATGTCTCTCTGGCTCACGCTACATATGACGTGTGGGTGCCGAAGCTTGGAGAGAGGAGTACCAGCCCCGGTATCGAATTCGTCATCTGATCGTGGTTCATAATTATGAGGTCTGTCCCAACACAGCTCTCCTATTGCTTCTGACCTGGTCGTTAATAAAATTAATTAAACTAAACCTTTTTTTGTATTAGCTACTAAAGTTGGTTGTTATTTCATCTATTGCTTTCCGATTAGATGAGATATAAAAGTAAAATTGCTAGCAAAATCAATTTATTCTCTTAACACCAAATTATAAAGTCAGCTATTCAGTGTATTCCTTTATAATTCGTTGGTCGGTTATGAGTAGAAATCAAAGACGCATCGCTACATCTCTGGTTGTAATGAAACATATCACTGTGTTAACCCTTATGCCCGATTTTTTAAAAATTGATCTAAAATGGTTTCTTTGGCTTTCATTTCTTGAATAAAATATGGGAAATATACTTTGAAAAATCTTATTTTGGTATAAATATGGTTTACGGCTGAAAACCTGTTTGTAACCCATCAACAACACTGGGCTTTAATTCAAAAAAAATCTCCTCGATAAAATTCTATAATATTAAACAAAATGAATTTTAAGAACTAATAATATGAACAAAGAACTTTCCTCAGCATTATAAAATGTAATATGGTATTCTCAGTTTCCAAACAAATAAAAAAACAATAATTAATTTTTATTTTTTATCAGCACTCAGGCTGCCATCTATATGTTGCAAATTGATTTAATAACATTTTCAGTATGTATTCTATTGTCAACAACAGACATTAGAACTTCATTCTTATTCTCAAGATTTTAAAAGACAAAATTGGGTATGTTGCTGGGTAATCCTGGGCATTTAAGGGTTAATAATGAACAGCAATCGATTTGATTATTCTTACTTTTCAGAAGAGTAGAACTACACAAAATTATTTTAATTATCATATATTTTAAGCATCTCCTAGCTGTACAGAATTTATCATATCACAGAATTCAAAAATAAAAGAATTATTTCAATCTGAAAAATCATTTTGCAAAATCCGAGCCTTTCCTGCATTTAAAAGTTGTCTGATATTATTATAATATGCTACAGGTTTATGCCGCTTCAGATTGTCCTTTATTTTGCTAATGCCTTAAACGAATTAACTTAAGATTCTTAATAATTATGAGTTTTTTCAAAACTATTATGTTACATAATTGCACTTAAACAGATTTAGGTTATCGTATGTTTAGTCGCTTTACTTTTCATTAATGAGAGTTTTTTTAATCATCTCTGAATCAGTTTTTCAATATTTATAATTTAAATAGTGACTTATTTAAATCTTTTGAGTAAACAAATATTTCTGACTAAAATGTCATCTTGCGTATGCATTTAGATAATTAAATGAGAAGTTAGGATTTTTTTAATATTTTAAACTTACTTAAAATATTTACGGAAATAACGCAGTTCTAAATGACGGAGAAAAGGTTTTAAATTCTTATGATACTGGCAAATTGAGGTGATGATCAAATTGATGAACTTCCCGTTATGCGAGAAAACACTCATAAATAAGTATAACGTAAGTCACATTGATAAACTCAAGTAATAAGAGTCATTACAAAATGCAGTGAAATTAGTGACATTTTAAACTTTCATATTGCGTAATAAGCTAAAAAATTGACCAGAAGTTTTCTTAAGTTAGCACTAAAGCAATAATTTTATTTAGTTTAATTTTTATTTATTAGTTCAATTTTTATTTAGCTAAGTAAAGAGCATTAGTTAGTTTTTGAATACTTAAAATCTTAAGTTTATTCATAAATAACTCGCATCTGATTATTTATTAACCAAAAAATTATAAGCTTGCATTTTCTGTAGTATACTTTATTTCTTAAAGGGTATTAACCATTTTATACACAAATAATTAAAAATTATCAAAAAACACATTGCTAAAAATATACAGTAACGCGCAGGTTAACACCAGCTACAGAAAAGAGGCTAGAAGTTCAATAAAAACTCTTTCCAGTTTCAATTGTCTTTCCTCCGCCCAATTATTTAGAGTTGAAGTCTCGGTCATCATGGACATTTTATTGTTGATGTGCTTTGTTAAGCAGTTGAGTACTTACACCAACTCTGGAAACGTACTAATCTATTTGCCAATGAAGTTATAAAGTGGAAGCATTACTTATATTTGTATGTATGACGTTGCTATAGCAATTCCTCTGTCGAAAGTATGGCTATTGACAGTGGTTTGACCGCATGGCGCCAGCTTTATTACAGTCATTGTGTCTTGTTAGTAGGTCGTTGTCATAGGGATCTCTTGAATATAGAAATAAAGACCCACCTGAAGTCAAAATTAGCGAAGTAATTGAAAACGACACGATATTGTTTCGCTTTTTGGTTTTATGGATGTCAATATAGAATAAACGTGTTAAATAACTGAGTACGTTGCATGTCATTGCACTTCTAAAAAGACTCATGTGAGTAATATAAATGATCTTAACCGATTTTGGTGTTTCGGCTGTGTTTTAAAATATGAAGACTCTTTAAAGGAAGATTCTTCTGTTAAAGGTTGATTAAAACGAACAAACTGTAATTATTAAATTAATAGAAGATTTACATTTCTCGTTTTATTAATTAGAACGAATGAAACCTTAACAATTCTCTTGAAATTCTCCCTGTTTTGAGATTGGGTATAGTTAATTAATCATCTACGAAAACCTTGTCCTTTAGTAAATAGCCAAGGACCTTTGACTGATATAAATTACCATCAACATAAATAACATAAATGGATTGAAAGCATAATTCTTATATAAATATTTTGTGGGCATTTACCTTTTATAAATCATCTAATGATCTTTGTATATGGGTAGACATTATACTATTTCTCAGTTGAATAAGCAGCATCTTCGTATGAAGAAAGTTTTTGACCAGAAACTCATCCAAATTTTTTAACACCATGTTTAAATACAATTCATATTCATCCATCCTTTTGTAGTGCTCATTTTGTACTATCTACTAATAGACGCAATCTCCTATATTTTTATAAAAATATAAAAAATATGCAAAGAAAATAACTTTCTCACTTATCGGTAATGAAACTCTCTAAACAAAATCTAAATATTTTTAATACGCTTTGGGCGTCAGAAATCTTAACAACTTATGACAGCACTTAATATATCTTTCTCTCTTCTCTATTCTTATAAATTATTTTTTATTTATAAACATGATGATAAATCATTAGTTGTATTTGTCCTATAGTTGTATTAATGAGAAATCTCCATAACATCTTTCATATTCCATTATTGCAGAGTATAGTCTTCTCTGAATAATGTAAACACATTACTTTACGTACACAGCGCAACATCCCAACGCATTGAGATTCTATGGGAAAGGGTTTTTTTAATAGTTAATGTACGAAGAAATTACCCTTTCCCTAGAGACCACAGTGGTGATTTATAATCAGTCTCGTAACAAATGACTCGAAGGCTGAAATATTTCTTCCTCATTCCAGGTCATTGAGTTTATTAATAACTTCGGGCCCATTGTCCGAAAGAGTTCTAAACTCGAGTTTGTCATTTTTCTATATAATAGGATCCCTTTACCTTTTTTCTTTCCACATTTAAGCTCAGATTTGTCCCGAAGTATGCCCATTATAAAATAAAGGAATGATTCCTTGTGTGTGTGGTCATTCTGTGCTTTGCTCTTCATTTTACTTTGTGACATTTTTTCGCCTTTTTCTTGGCGAAATCTTGGAAATATATCCTACTTTATCACTGACCTTCTGGACAGAAAAGAAAGGACAAAAAACTTAGCTCAATAACCCCCCACGCACCTCTCTTTTGGTTCTTTTTTTATCCCTTATGTCCGCTTTGATATAAAGAAACACTTATCATTTTTCCTCACACTTTTCCACAGTATGTCAAAAAATTCTTCGTTAAATTTTACTCCAGGCTTTCTATTTTCTCCATTTTTATTTCATCGGAAACAAATCTTATTTTGTAAAGATCGACGAACACAAGCATAATCAAAAATATTATGTTTACAAATCACGTTTAAAAAACTTAAATTTAGAAGAATTATCTTTTCGTTAGCTTAGATGTAATTCTTTGGACACGTAAAAACTAGAAGACAAAAAAAACGTCTTCTATCTTCGCTGCAGCTTTCGGAAACCACTTTTTGGGAGGAATGGAAATCTTTATGTAATATCTTTTCTCGTCCTCAAGTCTGTTTTAGATATAAAAAAAACACTTATCATTTTTCCTCACACTTTTTTACTGTATGTCAAAAAATTCCTCCTGAAATTTACTCCAGGCTTTCTATTTTCTCCACCTTTATTTCATTTCAACATCCCATTTCATGCTCTGGAACAAAATATTATTTTGCCAAGCCCAAGAACATGCGCATAATGCGCCATTAGTTACTTTCAAACATATTTACAAATCACGTTTAACTAAATTAAATTCCAATGAATAATACATTCATTAATTTAGAATTAATCTTGCTTTTTTGGACTCGCAAAAAATTAAAAGACTGAAAAAAAGAAGTCCTTTTCTTTTTCTTTCACAGGAACTATCAGAAAGTGCTTTTTAGGAGGAATGGAAATCTTTCTCTAATTTCTTTTCTCATTTCATTAGCATAAGTCCTCTTTTTCTTGATGATTACAGCTCTTTATTATCGCAATCCATTTGCAAAACGAATCGCAAACGAACAAGCTCACGAATTCTATTGACACAGTAATAAAACAGATAGTAAATGCGGCTGAATGAAAACATTGAACACTGCATACAATCACACGGTTGGTGAGCAAATACGGAAGAAGATCTATTTTTTATCTCGCGGTAATTGGTTTATGCTCAAATAATGTTTTGCTGCTGGTAATTTAGCTATTCCATTCCTGTTTAAACAATGGGTTATAAAAGAAATATTCAAATACAAGATAGACTCAGTCTTTGATACAAATAAAAAGAACACTGTTCGAAAATGGTTTTGTTGAAACCTCAGAATTCTGCCGTTATCTTTACTAATTATGAGGGAAATATTATATTTTTTATTATCTTTTTTGGTATGAATAAGATTTTTTCATACAGAGGAAATAATCGAATGATACTCAATTTTGAATAACCGGTTTAAAGCATGGAGTCTATGGATAAATTAATCTTGTTCTTATATTGGCATTTAAGAGGTAATAATGTGTCTGTTAGAAGGAAAGTACAGAATACATATTTTTAAAATCTTCCAAAATTTACTTTTTAAGAACGTTTTAAAATCAAAGAAACCAGTTTGAAATCGATAACAATTCTAATAGGATGAATTTTTAATACTAAGAATTTTATTCAAAAATTTCCAGGAAAAATATAATTTAATGCATTATTTACAAATGAGTTTTTATTTTTATTGTTATTATTTTTTGTGAAGCAGTGCATTTTTATTATTTTTGAAATTACAGTTTTCAGTTTTAATCCATTAAGGAGTATCGTTATTCATTATGAATTTAATTTTAATTCATTGTAGATTCAGTTATAATTTATTATGTATTTATTAGAATATAAAATACACAGTTCCTTAATACTAAATATGAACAGATATAATATACTCTATTTTCCAAAATAATATTAAGTAAAAATGAAAATTTGAAACTAAAATGCGCTTAACCTTTATTTCCTCATTTTTCATTCACTCATTTCTATTCATTTTCAGAGCATGATTTTCTATGATTATCTTTGCATGACTGATCTCTTAAAATTAGTTACTTATTTGGCGACCCAAAAAATAAACCATGGCAATTTTAACTGATTTAAAACAGTTTATAAAATGCCTGAAAGAACTAAACTTGTTTATAAGCATCGTTATTATGCAACTTTCAGCAACACAGACGATTTTTCCGAATTTAAATTTTCCTGATTATAACATTTCCCTTTTACCAAGTAATTAATTTTAGAAAATTCTTAGCATGTCTGTGTATTAGTCTTTTTTACTTAAAATTCCCATTTTCTATAAAAACAGCAGTTTGATGGATCTCCCTGCATCGCTAACTACTTTCCAGTACTACACAGTCTAGAGGCACTCGATGTATATAATTTATTCTGACGTATGTGATCTAAAATGCAAAAATTCAAAATAAAAAAATGAGTATCTCGAACAGGTAACTTGTGTCTTCTTTTATTTTTTAGATTACTTTCCTTTGCATTAAAGACAAGGTCTATAAATATACAACTTAACAGCACTACACAAGAGAGTGGCTCATGTTTTTATTCATGGAAAATTCTCTGCAATGAAAGACACTGATATACTGTGAAAGTGCTAGAGAAACCCTAAAGGGTAAAATGAATTCATGTCAAGTAAAGGAAGGTTCTGAGTGCCTTACAAGTATTAAAAAAGACTATCAGTGGAAGAGGTAAGATATTGTTTAAAATATATTGTGAGATACTTGGTTAGATTATTTTAATAAAGAATGTCTTTAAAGTTATACGATACACGATATTCTCTCAAAAAATATCGAATTCGTTGCGAATGGAAGCAAACTTAAAAGAAATCAATTTTTATTTTTGATATAAACTAGAATATTATAGGAGCTTTTTATTCTGTATTGAAAGAAATTCCATGAAATGCACTAGAAGGGAAATTCAACCACTCTGTCTAAAACTATATAAAATCAAACTGAAATATTCCATAGACAACGTAGCATATGGTATAAAATATTTCTTTAGGATATAGAATAATGTTAAGATTATCCATAGCTTTATACAGTAAGTATATCGTATCAGATAAATTAAAAGATATGGTGACAAATATAATAATATATAACTAGTACTTTTTCCGGTTCGAAGCCGATTTAAAGCGAGTAATGTAAGGTAATTTAAATCACGGTATAAAGTTGTACTAAATGAAGAATACGAAGTTTTTTAGAATATACAAACAATGAAAACAAGGAAATCGATTGAAAAACATGTACATAATATGAATATATAAATAATATTTGATGGATGATCTTAAGTTCAAGCTGTATCAACTCTTCAAAATGAAGTCTTTTCAAACGATTTCTATTTTAAATGTTTATTGAATACCACTTATTTACTTTAATTAATGTAAATACAGTTTTACTTATGGTTAAATTTGGTTACAGTGAAGCCATCTATCTCCCTCGGTTGAAAACAGAATTCCGACTGAAAATCACAATGTGCTTATTTATTACTGTTTCTTTCACTGTCTTATTTAAGGGCTCGTTCTTTTAAATTCCAAAAACTGTCATTATTTTACTTCTACGATTTTCGATTGAAATTGTGAACGATAAGATAAAGAAATAATTTTCAATGTTCTAATTTAAATTTTTAAAGATTCAATGCTCATTTTTTCGTATCCTTTAACACGTGCAAGGCATTATTTTCAAACATTTACAATATGAATTTCTTTGTTATTCGTAGCATAGTTGCAAATTTAGGTCATATTCAGCTATTGTGATATCTTGATTTTTCAGGGTTGCTGTAATTACTGAGAAGGTCGCGGTGGCCTAGTGGTAAGGTGTCAGCCTCGGAGTCGAACGGTTTCACGGTTCGAAACCCGATTTTATAGAAGATCCGGCGTGTATTGAGCACTATTTACGTTACTGTTACTGTTGCACGTTAAATCATACATAGGGAGTCAAACGTCATCCGGCTGGTGTGGTGTGGAAGTTTGGAAAGGGGTGCCAGCTCAGGTGTCGTTCTCGTCATCTGACCCAGGTTCAAAATTACGAGGTCCGTCCCAAAATAGTCCTCGTGTTGCTTCAAAACTGGACATTAATATAACTAAACTAACTGCTGTATTTACTGAAAATAACGCCGTTAATCGTCTGAACAGCCGTCTATTTCAATCCAGAGAAGTGACTCCATGCGAACAAACAGTTATCTTTAAGTCAATTGACTTAAGAAATATTCAAATCTGTCAATAATAACAGACACGCATCAAAACCAAGAAATCATGGAAGAAAAATTTATTTATGGTAGAGAAATTGAAAAAAAATGGCCTACAAAACTGGTGTGGGAGGTGAAGAAAAAACAAATCTTTATTTTCATTTTTCTCGAAATGTGATTCGTTAAACAAATTTTTTCCTTTTCAAACATGACAACTAAAATATTTTTCAAGATATCCGCATGAAAATAGGCATGTCTCTTATTCATAAAATTTTCTAGGGAATTAATTAAATTATTTGCATATTAATGATCCAGTGTGAAATTAAGCAGCTTTTGAGATTGAAAGGAAGACCAATATATGAATTAAACATGATATTAAAAGCTATAAGGGGAAACAAATTAACAGGATTATTCTTTGTGAGAAATAAAACGCAACAAAATTAAAAATTCAAGCATTCTTGCCTTACTTTAAAATTATTTGAAATACCCCTAAATATTTCATATATTAACTGGAATCCAAATTATATGAAAGCATTTTACCAAAATTACCATTTTCACAATATACTACATTCATCCCAATTATGTAAATCAAGCATCACATCGAAATGTGCTATTTGTTACTGACATTTATTTGTCTGTTTGCACATAATAAAACATTTCTAGTATGATTGAACAAGATTTCTCCACTATCCAACAAACCTGAAGTAAACAACAATTTCTCTGACAGCTAGAGTAGCCGTAGTTAAGCAACATTTCAGTCTTTTATGTGATATCAGTACGACACAATGTCGCGTCTGGCAAACAACTGCAATGCTAAAAATAGAGCACCATTCTTCACTAGCATGATCATGTAAGTTTTATTTGTGCATAATGTGTATTTTCTAGGGTTTCAGGTATTTCGTCAAGCCTTACTTACAAACAAGTGACTGCTGTCTGAATTTCTGTTGCATCGCACATTTCCTTCTATATGGTTTAAATTCTTTTTCAATGAATACATACAACACTCCTTCAAGCATATTTATTTATTTGGTGCAATGAAAAGATGCGCGTTGCTTTCTAACATTACTTCTTTCTGATATCACCTGTTGGGTTAGTTTTGTTTTAGTTAGTTTAGTTATATTAACGTCCCGTTTTGAAGCAACACGAGGGCTATTTTGGGACGGACCTCGTAATTTTGAACCTCGGTCAGATGACGAGGACGACACCTGAGCTGGCACCCCCCTCTCCAAACTTCCACGCCACACCAACGGGAGGACGTTTGACCACTACGTATGATTTAGCGTGCAACAGGCCCCATACACGGCGGATCTTCAGTGGAATCGGGTTTCGAACCTGGAGCCCTCCGGCCCCAAAGCCGAGACCTTACCACTAGGCCACCGCGGCCTCTATCACCTGTTGGGAAAATAAGCTAAGCTCGGCAGAAATGTCGTTAAAATTTCTATGTGAATAATAGTAAAACTTTTCAAGTATATTCGTTAATTTAAATCGTGTAAAAAGAATAGCTATGTTTAAAGGCAAAATACCACCATGATTCATTTCGGTATTATTATCAGGAGGTGATTAGAGTGTATAGCTAGCTTTATAACAATGCTTGTAGGTTATTTCATTTTTATTTCAGCGTTGTCAAAGACTTTATTTTAAGATCTTAATACGACCTTTCCCTATTAGCATAAGATATTTTATGATATCTCCAAGACGTTGCTACGATATTCTGAATGCCGTAAAACATCGTAAGGTTATCTTATGAATATTGTAGAGCCTTTTGTGCTAATGGGGTTGTTCTACTTACATATAAATGATATTTGATCGAACAAATTTGTATTGTTATTTTTGTAAAAAGAGATAATAAGTATTCATAAACAACAGGATTAATACCTGTCGTATATGGTTATATATCGTGGTAAAGCTTCTTTACAACACATTTGTCTCAAATTTCAGATATTTTTGTTTAATTATCGAGTTAAAGGAAGCTTATGAATATACGAGCAATCGATTTGGAACCTTTAGTACGAAATGCAAGAAATAATATATAATTTTGACTGCAATGAAACTCTTCAGGGAATTTACAATGATAGAGTTCATAAATATTTGAAAATAAAAAAAGCCTTCACATGAAACATTACAATCACTCCTCCTTTTCAACATTACATGCAGAGCAATCAACATGATTTTTAACACTGAACTTCAGTTTCTGAGAATTTATGGAAACAACAAGGTTTGCCTGCACGTATGCATCACTTTCCACAAGAGACTCGAGAATGATGAGAGTGTTTTGTTGAATAAGTAAAGAATCATTCTACCGAGCCTGACATCCATCATTGAAAGTCGTCTACCATCATCATACACTTCTCTGTCATCATTTGTGAACGAACTTAATGAGTGCTCTTTTAATTAGCTCTCATATTATGCATATGAGTAGGTATGCTGTTTTCTACATTTAAGAACTGTTTCATCGAGCCTTGTTTACTTTCTGAATTATTTGATATTCGAAAAGAGTTTGCACGGAATTCAGGCTCAGTTGCACATATGAAAGTTAGGCACTTTTGTGTTTATTAATGAGGGATTTGGGTATTCCGTATTAATAACACCAAAAGTGTTTTTCTCGGCTCTTAAATCGTTGGTAGGGACGATTGGTCGTAAGTAACTCGTCTATTTGATATATATCAACCATATTATTATGTTATGTTGTTTCCTCGAATGGATTCATGTCCGGAGAATAGGCTGTACATCGTTCTTCATCGTTAATGAAGTTGTCCACTAACCAAGCACGGTGTGGTTGCAGTTATTGTCCATTAAAAATGAATTCATCTCCTATTTCTGTAGCATAATGGACTACAAAAAGTTTCAAAATATCTCTATGTTAATATTCCCCTAAGTCGTCGAAGATCCTTTCCTACAAGAAGGCATGTCATCATTAAAAGAGACAATGGATTAAACCTTCTCTCATGTCAAAGCTGTAACACTTTTTGAACGAATTCAATGTTGTTTCTACTTCCACATTCCCTCTAGCTAATAAGACGCCTATTATAAGGATGAACTGAAAACTGGACTCTTCGTAGATAAAATAGTGCTTTAGTAATTTCTCCTAAAATGATTTTCTGCCCACTTTCTGCGGATATCACTGTCACTTGCTATTAGCGAAACACATACTAGAGATTTGCGAGCACACAAATCTACAGCGTGTAGTCGAATTCGTATAGTATGAGTTAAAACTCTGGTGCCAGTAGTCGAACTATGGTGTTGGAGAAAAGTGACATTCATACTTCATTCTCGTATTTCGATTCTTATCAAATATCTATCCTCATTTTGTATTGTCGCTCGTCTACGACCTTGACCTGATCTTCGGCATACTTTTACGTCTTCCAAAAAGCGAGATTCCAGAGTTTAAAATCATACTTTGTGATACTGTTCTGACTTATGCTACTACGAATTGTGTTTGGTCCCCTTAGATGTGACCCATAATTATTCAGGTTTCTAATTCAGGTTAATGCCTTTACTAAGACGTCACATTCACCGATAAAAATGAGTCAACACATGTCAATAATTTCTTGTCGCTTTTCCCATTAAATAAACTGAAATAATATTTCATTTGTTACCAATAACGTGTGATTTTCGACACCACAAAAAAACATTTGTATACTCCATCGTTTGAAAATGCAGAAATTTTGTATTTTTATCTATCTTCTTTCATTTACTTAAAAGATAAATTTGATTATGCCATTATTTCAACAAAACTTTACAATAACCTTTAACTGTTTTGTCCAGTTCATTTTTAGCGCTGTGTTTGAAATCAGACCCAGAATCGTCAAACATAAAATTGTTATAACAGATAATGTTATTTCGTGTTCTTTAATTTGCTTAAGGTCTTGTGCTTAGGTCATTTAGCAATTAAAACATTTAAAAATGAAGGAAACATATTGATTATGATATAAATAACATATACTGCTAAGAAAGGCAATTTGTATTTAAAATACTCATTGAATAAATAGTAATAAAAATAATATTTTGATATATTTAGGAAATGAACAATAAATCTTTGTATGCGAACGTATTATCATTTACTAATATAAGAAATCGAATCTGCTTTTTGAGGTAAGTTGTGAAATAATGATGATGTAAGAGGAACTTTTAAAAATTGTCACAGAAAAGGGCAAATTTATTCAACTGTATATAGAACAATAATGATGATAAGTTAACTTCACTTTTAAATAATTTTGATCATAAAATTTGAAAAAATGGTAGTCTTATAACGTAATTTTATTTGTATGGTGAATGTTCGTGTAATCTTAAATTTATAAATTAAAAAACACTTCAAGACAGAGAGACATGAGCATTTCTATTCGATTTTCTTTTCACATTTGTTCTATTGTTTCTTTATCCTCTTTATTTTATTTTTTCAGCATTTCAAGACTTATTAATGATTATATATTAATCACAAATCTGAGAAATAAAGTTCAGTATGAATTACTTTCAAATCAGGTAATGATACGCTATTTAATGATTACATTAATTTATGGTGCATTATTTCACCGAAAAAGTTTCAAAATCAAAGTTAGATTCAATTTTTTTCCCAAGCTCTTTCTTTCAATAAAAGGAAATATATTTCCCTCTAATTATTGTTCTTTCGATTTTTCTGCAACAAACTTCTGAATGAATTTTTTCTTAATAAACGTCTGTTTTAAAAAAGTGGCTCAACCTCCAACGCATCTTCTTGAAAGTATCAATTTATTTGGAATAGCATTTCTCAAACAAATTGCTATTTTTTAAGTATAACGAGTTACAAAACTGCCTTTATTACGTTGTGTTTGGTTGCTTTATTTTTACTGCATGTGTTTAGAAGCAATGGATTTTAAGGAAAAAATGGTGGTTAAGACAAAAGAATTACTTTTTTTCTCGTTCATTTTTTGTTACTTTCCTGGAAAGTTTAAAGCTTGTCCTAAAAACGTATTTGACTGGGAAAATAATCGTTGAACGGTTGAGACTCGACTTATAAAAAACGAAAGTCAGGGGGGCTGAAATTGACTGCCGCTATTAATTACAAGGTTTTCCTTTATATTCTTTTGTAATTTAATCAAGACCATGTTTTTACGTGTCATTAAAAGTGATAAATTTCTGAAAATGCAGTTTTACGGCTAAGACACCACAGTACTCGCACCAAGCTGCCCAATAATGCATAATAAATGACGCATTTTTTTCCCTCTTTTCCGTTGTAAGTAATTTCTTCACAAGTAAAGCGATTTGGTCGACATATGTTTAAGAAAATACAAAGCCACAGCGTGATATTAAAATTTATTTCGATAAAAAAGTTCACAATAAAGATTGAGGTTTAATTTTTTAGAAAGTCGACTCATTTTGACACGTTTAATGATTAAGAAACAATAATTAAAAAATAAACTCTTCATTTTAATCACTTATCTTATTAAGAAACAAAATCTATGAACGCAATTTTAAGGCACTTATTAGATAAATATTTTTTCAACGGGAAATGAAAACAGAAATGTTAAGTTAAAATTTATATTAAAAAACCACAGGCCACGAAAACAGAAAAATTTCACAAACAAAAAAATATCAAAACGCTCACCAATGTATTCCAAATCATGCTTTTTTTGTTAATTAGTAGAAAAAAGGGTTCTTTTCAAATAAGTAATGAATAAATCTCTTATTTTGTGTTTAAAGTGATCAACAAAGCTAATACTTAGCTTGCGAAGATTATTTTTTTATTGGAGCTTTTAGATGCTAATTCACGTTTATATTCATTGTTATTATTTTAATAAATAAATTTAAGATAACTTTTTTTCTATTACCGTGAAGAGCTTATCAGCAAAAATATGCGTCTAATTTAATCTTGTTTATTATTCAGCTAATGATCAGCGTACTTGCATTTCGCAATGAGGCGATCTAAAAGAAAATAGTAATTCAAAACAATCATTACCGTTAATATTTGCATTTGAATTATTAACTTTGCCAATTAAATCCACATAAATGACATTTGACTAAGACTGTAATGCAAATGTGTTGGAAAATTATGTTTAAAATTCAGTCATGACGAAATTAGGAATATAAAAATTTTAATAATATCATTAAAATACTACTAACGATAATAATCCTATGCCATTTAATAAAAGTCTATGAATTACATTTTAGAAATGTTAGATGAGAAAACGATGCATAAATTAATTCAGGAATTTGAACATATTCGTCTACTAGCTATTTGGAGCAAACAAATATTTAAATAAATAAAACAACGGCACTAACTAAATATCCGTGTGTACCCCTTCAACAAATAGAGCAACAGAGACATCTTTTGATAAGCGATAACTCACTGTTGAAAATAACTATTTTATGTACAATTATTCAAACAAAATTTTAAAATAAAATTTACTAATTAAAAAATATTAACAGCCATCATCAACCTAACTTCTTTTCTTCTTTAATATTCAGAATTCTAAACCTATTTCTTTTTTAGCTGTACCCACTTTTTAATGCTGTACATTTATGTACATTGAACAAGCAGCGTAACGGTACATATAAGGAATGGAATAGTTAATATTAAATGAATTTGTGAAACACATTCCATATACAATCGACCATTAGACATCAACTTGATAGTTAAAATATAAGAACATCTTGAACTATGGGTTGATAGTTTAAAGAGCCGATTAGATCTAAAGCGCAATGGACTGGTGAATGGAGTGGCACAAGCAGTTGGACTTTGATATGTCTTGACTCGGGTAAAGAATGTCGACAAGCATGGCATTGAGAAGCCGCGCTTACATTCAGTAAGAATTATGTCCTGGAATTCATCCGATTTCTTATTTCTTAAGAGCAACATGTATCCAAACTCTTAAGTCTTAAAACATTTTGTGATAACCCATTTTGTTCACAAATGAAATCTTCTGGAGCTTGCTGCGTCTTGTAGCTAAGAAAACAGCAATAAGTAAACATATTTAAGGTTATTGTTACCTTTCTGTGAGAAAGGTTGTCATAAAGCAATAGGAATTACAAATCTAAGCCGGTGAATTTTATTATTGAATTATTCAGACTTTCGACATTACCAGAATCTTTCCCTCAGAAAAGCTCCATTTGTTAATTTCATTAGCGATAAATTTGGCTCCGAATATAAGTTTTACATATTTCAGAAATTTTGCGCAATGAATCATCATTCTACAAAGTTCTGATTACGATACTTTTCTGGAATAATATTTAAAGGAAAAAGAATTGGTTTAGTGTTAAATATGTTCTAGTAAACAGATCGGCAAAAGAGTGGAATCGGCAAAAATATTCTATTCTGCGTCCAAGTCCTGTTCTGATTATGAAACTCGAAAGTGCTGATAAAGCATTGAATTAGTAAATGTTGCATTCTTAATACCTGAATAAATACAACGACAAATAATATGTTATGCACATTTTGTTTACTTAAAGCTGGTGTCCATTATTTCCGATCATGTTATTTAACTTTAAAGTAGCCTTCTCAAGAAAAGAGTTTTAATGACGTAAAACATTTCTTTTAAAGCAATATTCAAATATGAAACAATTGTACAATGACGCTTTATCGAACAAAATTATCCTAATTTTTTTAAAAACATTTCATTTGAAATTTTAGTTTTTTAAACGCGTTGTTGCAGAAAAGATCATTAAGAGGCTAAAGAAGAATCATTGAGTATTTTTCTTCATATAATACGTGCTCCCATATGGAACACCGAAACGGTGGTTTTCTTACGCTCTGAGTTTTATTCATTTATTTATTTTTTTATTTACGCAAGTTCAATTCACGGAAGAACATTTTTAAAAGTGAAAGAACCGTTAACATGAACAATAAGCATGTTTGTTCTATTTCACTTCATTACCAGGAGCATGAGCCCTATTTTTCTACGAGAAATTTTGTCTGAATATGTAGAATGTTCAATCAAGTATCTATGGATGAATATATTTTTGGCAGGATGGAGTTTACCTCATTTTAAAATGTATATGACGACATAATTTTAAGCATTACAACTCAATGCAGATGGAGTTGCCTCCGTGAATTTCCGATCTGCTCCTCTCAGTATCTTTTCGTAAAGCCATCATGAAAGAACCGTCTACAAAACACCTGCGTCGCTACAATCTGTGAGGCTTCCCGCTTTATTTCAACTTGGAATACCATTATTTACATTGGTGTTATACAGAAAGTTTTAGAATTAGTGGTCGCCGTGTGAGCACATTTTCATTTTGAAAATTTTAGAATATAATTTTTTCTTCTTTTCCATGTCTATTATGATTTAATGAAAAGGATTTAACAGCTTCGGCTTCTATTAATATATTAATATTAATGTGCGCGATATTTTCCTTTTCATCTACTCGTTTTTGTTAATTTTTGGCAAAATATTTTTATTTCAATATCTTGATAAATGAGTGGAAAATTTAAAAGTTATAAGTTTTCTTCTTATTTCAGATTTTGATAGAAACCCTGACATACTGTTGACCGAAAAGAAACACAAAAGATTACTTCTATCTTTTATATTCATGCAAGTTACATTCAGCTTTAATTTCATTACAAACTTAAACATTAACATGCCATTATACTAATGGCCACAATCCATCCGAAACTTTGATAATATTTATTAATGAAAAAAGTGATCAGATGTATTCATGATTGGGTATGAAATATAAATTCATGCAATTACAACCATGATGAGATCTTTACTCCAATGAGTTTCATGCACACTAATTGTTATCTCATAAGAATATTTTTATTATTCATTAATTGAATAAACTCTTCCCTAGAATGAGCCTTGTTCCTGTTAAGCAGACAGTGCTGCCTACCAGAAGCCAGAAGATTGCAACAAATATATTCCTCGGCCTTCATAATCAACTGCAGAATACTGCAGCTGCTCATTATACGAATATAAGACGAGAGATTAAAGACTCGCAGAAAATTGGATCTCCACTGTTGTACAGATTGTTATGGCGCTCATCTAAAGCTAATTAAAAACCGATGTTTCCATAACCTTTACGGGATAAAGAGACCTCCATCTCTGCCTCTTAAACTTAAGAAGACAGACGCTCAACTGCAACGGAGGAGAGAGTTCTGTGAACTTGATTTATTTAATACTTAACATCTCTGGAGAGAAAGCTCTACTAATTAGTTCCACGCTTGGGGACAAAGATGGCGGACATGCAAATGAACAAAGTTTCTTGCGGAAGCCTCTATGAAATTCGTCAAATGCCTTGCTGCGGGTTTAGCCTTCTCGGATCGCGAATATGCGTTAGATTACTCGCAATTATTGGTTCCATTGATCACAAAATGCGAAGGTGTGAGAAGGCATAGAATGATGAATAATTACGATGGGAAAGCTTTCAATATTCGCTTCACGAGATAAATAGGCATTCCACTGCGGTATTAGAAAGTAAAAAAAAAGTTCGTTTTACACTGGACGTCGTCCAGTTTGTGGGATGCAAATTTTCATTAATCATTCATTAATCATTCGGGGCTGAATAATTATCCTTCAAATTATTTTCCGGTGATGTAGCTGTCGCGGGAAATTGCGTCGACTTTCTGAAGAATTGTCCTCGATTCGGCTTTAGATCTGTTGAAATGGATGATCTATGACAGTCAGAGAAGCCATTTGCATAAGAGTTGGGTTTTTCGGTTGGAAAATATTGAGTTTCAGCTGCTGCTAGACATGTGTGATTACCATAATTATTAAAATGAAATAATTTTATTTTTCTATTAGTAAGAGAAGCTTTTCTATTGAATTGTGTTTACCTAAATTTGACCCACAGATTAATTAGTGCACGCATTGAAACATAACTAATAAGGTTTCAAATAATTACGATCGAAATGAGAAGATATTTGCTCAGTTTTTCTCATTTGGTATCCCATTTTCAGAATGAAGATTATATTTATAATACCAGCCTTATACCCCTGGGATATTCCAGAAAGGGATGAGTAAATATTCTATTCCACATTCTTAAATAATATTAATACAGAAAGTCTTATTTATTAACATCAGTTACAAGAATAAATATCCTTATTTACAGAAGTCGAATTAAAATAATAGTAGACTACTGATAAAGGATAAAATATTTTATGAGAATGCTAAAAATAGTAATGATTAGAATAAATAAATTCCAATGAGTGTAACGATGTCTAAAAAGGAGTTTCATGCACTTATTTAAAACTAATAATCACATTTAAATTATTGTGTTCATTCACATAATTTGTTTTGATGTTTTAGAAGATAAAATGCTTTTGAGAAATGTAACATTATTAATCTTATTTTAAGAAACAATAATTAATAAATTCATCTTCCTCGTCTATAACACATTTTATAGTCATGAAGATTGTTTAACATTTTTTTATAAGTAAGTAACTTATTTTAAATATAAAACCGGGGATATTTTTTATTAGTTTTATCGTCTAATCATTATTGTCAATTTCCTTTTTTAAATGCGATTAGGGAAAAGTGGGGTAAAACGGGATACTAAGGTTTGAAGGACTGTTGCAGCTAAACTATTCGACATAAAGTTTGTCAAATTTTGCTAAAATATTCTTTACTAGCCGCCTGCGGCGACCAACTGGTTCGCCAATCTTGTATTAATAGTAATAAGGCAAGTAAGGCTGACATTTTAAACATTTTAATTTTTGTAAGCTGAAAGCAATAATTGGAATAAGGACAAAGAAATGAATTTAAAAACACAAATAGTGAACAGTTTAATTAGTATAACTGAATTTAAATTCTTTATACACAAAACGAAAATGTACAGGATGTTTTTGCATATAATGAACTATTATTCCCTTATATTTAAGTGTTAAAAATTGATAAGTAAAAAGATTCTTTAAAAGATAATAAGTAATGAAAAATTTGAAGTACAATAATTAAATTTATCAGCTAAAAATAATTTACATATTAAAACTAATTAAAACTCAAAATAACTAAATAAAGTTTTTTATGTAAAAAAAGAGAATTGACTACATTTAATGAAACGCAAAACTAAATTCATGATAACCATTTAAATCTAATCAATAAAAGCAACCATTTATATAAAAACAAATATTGAATTGAAATGCATGAGAAAAAACAAAGCTTGAATAACTATTCTGTGCATAACAAAACAACAAACACACACTAAGAAATTGAATATCTATAAACTATAAAAACACAAATTGCCGAATAATAGCTAATAATAGCAAATGATAAAAAATGAGCTCAAACAGGCATACGTCTGGATAATAGTTATTCTCTCTGCGGAGCAAAGTAAATTATAAAATCACACATTCAACAGTGTACAGCCAAGATAATAAAAATGTACATTTAGAGTGGATAGAAATAAAACATTTAAATGAGGAGAGAATTTTAAAACTCAAAAGAGGTGTTTAAAAATTACTGAGAAAATAGTATAAAATAAAATAAGCAAAAGTGAGTAATGGAAAAATTTAAATCTGTTTCCTTTTAGAAATGTAAAAAAGAGGAAGAGAAGCTGACGAAGGCAAAACTCAGGCGAGATTTGAACCCGGGTTGAATAGATGGAAGATGCATGTCTAACCTCCTGCGCTATCGGGACAGCGTGAGGGAACGTTTAAAGCAGTTTTCATGGAGTATAGGAAAAAAGGGGAGGGCAAAGAATGCTGAAGAAAAAGGAAATTTAGTTTTTATAAATTGTAAAGAGACGATTACTAATAATACGACTCTAACAAAAATTGAACTAATTATTATTTAGCTAATTTACCATTCTTATCTAACAACGGCTCCAAGGTGCACATTTTCAGCATCCAAAGTATATCTGTGCCAAATTCGGTAGCTCTATGTTCTACGGTCTGTTCTGTACACCGCCAACAGACATACAGATATACATTCAACTTTATTAGTATTAGAGATTTATCGGAGTTTAATATATCTTCCAGGAAAAGTCACAGTTTCATTACTTTTTTTATTAATGAATTTTTGTAGAAAAAATCAATGTATCCCATTTTGCCCCACTAGTTTCAATCGCGTTATTGAGTTTGATTAATAAAATGACTTCCACAAAAGAATGCAAGTTAAGAAAATTTTTTGCGCTTTATTTTATCCCCATCAACAAAACCAACGAAACTATTTAGTTGAAAGCAGCAATAAATTTGAAAAATCAAACATAGTTAATATAAATCCTCTGAACTCGTTGCAAATTTTTAGTGATAATTATTTATAACCATTCAGGAAAAAAATCACGTGTTAAGTTCGATTTGCTTCTTCACAACTAGAAAATCCTATCCTATCATTTGCGTCAGACGAGCTAGCAACTTATTTAATGGTTTTTATATAATCTTTAATAGTGTTTTAAAAGCTCGATTTATTGATTATGCAATTAGCAAGTTATAACTCTAACCGTGAGCCACGTTACGACTCAAATACTCTCTCTTTCTGTCTCTCTCTCTTTCTCTCTCTCTCTAGCAGGTTTCGTTTCGCTATAATTTATTCTGGATTTTTCTCCACGCAAAGTATCATTTAAAACGGGGAGCATCAAAAACGGGAATAAATAAATTTAAAGAAAAAAAGACAATTTTCCGAGATTTTCTCTTCCTTTTCCCCTATTCCCCATTCTTCGTTGTTTTAAAGAGGAATACGGGGGCTACCTGCAGTACAATTTCAGTATGAATATTTTATTTTTATCCAAGAAACCATTTATCACTGTCAAAGTTCAAAACGTAAAAAAAGGAGCAAAAGAAAAAAAGGACTCGTAATTTTTTGAGGGTAAATTCAGAGGAACTTAGCAAGTGGTATGCTTTTTATGATCGATTTTACCATTACTAAAGGATAGAGTGTGGGGTTGAATAAAAAAAGAAAAAACTTAAAGAATAAAAAGGCGTCAAACGCAACTATCAGAAGATTTTAAAGTTTCGCGATTCCATGTGGAAATATTATGTTTCCCTCTTCTCCCCTCCTTTTTGCAACTGAGGAAGAACACGGATTTATTTGGAGAAATTCTTGTCACCGACACCATTCACAGCTTGTAGAATTTCTGTAAAAATAATTTCTTAGGGACACTCAGACGATGTAGTTGAAAATATTATCTTAACTTTCGAACTTCAGAAGATTTTTAGTTGCACTTTTTCAGCTGAAAAATTGCATCATTTTTTTCTCAAAGAAATATGTTATAAATCTCGATATAATCCATTACAATCTTAACACTTTAAATCTTGTTTATGCTTTCAAAGATTTATATATATTTTAAAAATATTTTTGGTCCAAGAAGAAAATCGTTTGTATAAATTATTTTTATTTTTTATATGGATGCTGATTTGCTGGTTATTAAACTTCGAACGGATCAGTTCAGATAGTTACGTAATAGTATAATTGTTTTTCTTTCTTAGTTTGACATTTTTATGAATGGTAAGTTGAAAATGTGTTTTGATCAGATGCTCTTAGTTTAGATGTCTATGAAGTGAATATAGGTAGGATTCATTTTATGATCGAGATGATAGTGTTTATAATTTTCCTTCAGTATCATTCAAAACAATGACAGTTCTCTTAGAAAATTCGAACAGAACCTCCCATACTGTCGCAACTAGGGAAAGTGGCTCCGGGGTCATAATATGAATTTTTCGCCCCACCCACTCGTCAGTACCTTAGCTTGTGTAAACGCTTCCCATGCCATAGTATAGTTTCGCCCCCTGATCGTATTTAAAAAAGTGACATAAAAGCACTAATGTTTTGTCAGCATGGCGAGGGTAAATGATGCCAGGGGAATGATATGATCTCTTTTTATCCCAGTCTTAATCACTGGCTTAGCAAGCGTAAATGGCGCCCGGAGAATGGTATTATTTTTACACCGTCCTCTTTATATTTTGCTTCAAAAAGTGACATAAACTAAATAATAATTTGACTCTAAGACGCCCCAAAGATTAGCTTCCAGGGCCATAAGATTGCCCTCTGGTCTCTACGTCACTGCCCTCATATTACTTTAGGTTTTGAGGTGAACATGTACTAGGTAGCTGGCCGATTTCACTGTAGGGTAGAGATAAAACTATAGATTTGTGATCGGATTGAGGCGCGATTCCACCCAAAATCCTTTGTATAACAGGAACAGGTACAGCTATTGGTGTAACGTTCCTCCATTGATGTGATATGTAAATTTGGAGGAATGTTGAGAGCTTTCGCATCATGTGAAAGTAGCTCAGAATTACGAGATTGATCCACCACATTCTTTCTGAAGTTTCAAATGGGATGTTAAGCGAATAGTCAGTTCAAAAATTCTCTCCATTTTTCCTTTGTGTGTCATCAAGTAATATGAAACTAAAATTTCTCCATTCTAATTATGAGTTAATTTACGATTAAAAATTTCGTTGTATTAAAACAAAGGCTGTAAATCGTGATCCAGAACAAACAGTTCTCTATGAACCAGTCATTTATGACATCGTGTTCAACAAAACATACTAAAATATTGTATTCTACTCATTACCTTAAGTATTTTACGTGATACAGAAAATGGTGAATGTTAAAATTTCTCATAGCTGAAATAATAATCACAAGGAGAAATGTAATGTGAGTGATTAAAATATTTTTATCATTAGTTCTCTATTCAATTATGTCAATGGTACAAAATAAATATCTACCGTGTTTGGCATAAGATAACCGAAAAAAGCTGCCGAGTTCCCCCACAATCAGGTTTTAATTCAAAACGGCTGTTAGTTTATTTTTGAATAATTTTGGGTCCACCAAATTAAAAGTTGTTCGATTATTTAAGTCCCTCAAATATAGAAAAAAATACTTTAATTGTTGATTTCCATTTCCATTAACCTCTTTGTTTTGGAAAAAAGGAAATTTTCTATGTCGAAAATTGACTTCTAATAAAAACGCTGTTTACTAACTTTTGTATTTAATTTCTGTAACGGATGTTAAGTTTGTTGGTATAAACTTATTGTTTTGCATTTTTGTACTTTTTGCAAGCGAAAGTAATGTTCATACGTTTTTTTGAATCATGGAAACTGCAATGATTAAAAGGAAATTGAAATTTTATTCACTAATAAAATCGGTTTATTAAGTAAACAAGCATTGTAATTATTTTACAATTTAATTTGAATGATAATGAAACCTTCCTCGCTTCGGGATTTCTTTTTGTAATATAATGCGTGCATTCAAAATAAGGCTTTACTATGGTCTTTGAAAAGAAAATTCAAGAAAAATATTGCTTATAGCTTTTTGATAGAAAAATATTTAAATCAACCAAAAGAACATTTTACCGCTGGATTTATATTTCGTTTACCTAAAATGATGAATGAAAACATTTAACTATTTACAAACATGTAATATATATAATTTTAAATAGGTGAAATTATTAAAAATGGATTTACTATGGAGCACAATAGTTTAGAATCAAGCTCTACCTATGACAGACTTCTCTGAATCGTCGATAAAGAAAGCAATAAAATAATAAGAAAATAAAGTCAATAAATTCAGCCGTTTTGGGGAAAAACCATCTTAGCAGAAGAGAAAATAATTCAGGAACAACCAGCAATCGATGACCTTAATATAACGAAATTATATTTCCGCAAATAAACTGAAAGACGGACATAAGAACTCAGAAAAGTTCAATAGAGAGAGAATGATGTCAGACTTTATTTTTTGATGACTTGTGAAAAAATGTAGAGAACAACCAGTTCATGAAAAGGTGTTCTCAAGACATAAGTCAAATCAGTAAAAAAGAATATCTTAGACGTGTCTTCTAATTTTAACACAAAAGTGTAAAGACGGTAACCATAAAAAGTTTTGTTTAAGCTATGAGGTAATGTATTTGACTTGGGTAGTGAATTTGTGAGTGCGTTGCATATTATTGCTTCATTACTTTTTGATTTAACATCACTACTTATTGCTTATTAAAATGAAGTTGCAATCAGTAGCAATTATGCTTCCTAAAATTAATATGAAACTATTTTCAGACTTCCGAATTTGATGCCTAAATTTGCTTTTCTAATAAATGCCCATTACCAAAATAAAAATGAATTTCAAACTAATCTTGCTACGCATTTTAATGAATTAATTTAAGCGTTTCAGACGTATTTTTCCGTTTCTCATATTTAGTTCAGAAGCAGATACTCATGTCCATGTGTATAATTTCATAAACTACCCTGGATAAAATATCCTTAAGATTTCAGAGACTTGACTAAATATAATAAAGATCAAATTATTCAATTTAAAAGCAAAGTTTCAAGACTTGAAAGCTAGTACATCAAAATAACTAACCGCTCAGAGGGTTAAAGAAAATGTTATGACTTAAATGTAAATTTTATCAAGTAAAGATTTAAATATGCATATTGCTCTTTAGGGAAATGAGATATGAAACAGAACTAGAAGGTTTTAAAGATATTAGAAAATATATGAATAGACACTATGTATTAACACATGTAACTTTGTTTATGTATCATCTTTTCAATATAAGGTGTTAATAATGATTCATCACACTGGAAACAAACTAGCCAAATTTAATAAAAATTTTAAATACTGTAAGGAGAGCATTCTTGTTTTACGATACATTTTGAAGCCTAATTAAAATTCATAGGATGCTTAACGGACTTGAGTGAAATCTAGCGTTTAATATACTTTACCTGCAAACTGCTTTAACCGCACTGAGTGAGAAATTACGTTCAGTGAAACAACCTTCTCTTGTATCTATGATTCATCACTAATGATACATGTCCCGCGCAATTAAAGAGCGGGGAAATAGCACCCTTCCCCTTTTAAAGCCAGGCTCTAATCTTGATATTTGAAACCCAATCTTTGGCCAATACGTGAGACTCTTTGTGTAAACGTTTACATAATGTCTTCCTTAGTTTAACGACCATTTTGAAATTCCCGGGCCATTCCATTAAATTCATGTTACGTTGTAATTTATCCCATACTACCCCGCAAAGGGCCGAATCTTTGAGGTGTGAATTTACGTTGTCCTTTACTCCGCAAATGACTTCAACACAACGACCCGCATTATGTTTACAAAGCGACGATCGCGTATTGCACATGTCATCAAAATTTCATTACCTTTAATTTCTAGAACTGTGACTCTCTCCATACTGGAGGGGGGTGGATTCCATCTCCCCTCAGCCTAACCTCTTGTGGACGGCTGGAATTCATTACTCGGTCCAAGATATTTCAATGCAGAAAATACGTCCCTTGTCGTCATAGCAACGAAGACGGACGTGACCCCGGGGCACTTTCATTACTATAACGAAGTGATAACGAGGAAGGCAAACTTCACATAAAACTCTCCCAGCCAATCATCACTGTTTGCAAGTGACGCCGAAGGTCGTATAGGCCCATCTGAAGCAAAACAGAGTTTGCCTGCGCCGTATTTATCCTGTTCAGAAATGTAGACAGACGAAACGTGTTGGGTAGACGGCGAATACTGTGCGCAGTAGACCATTCATTTATTAAACTTCATTGGGAAGAATAGCTGGATGTATCATTAACAATGTCCTCAGTTGACAGGTTCGTTGACACATATCGGCAAATAGGGTATCCTTCTATTTGGGCAATAAAAATAGTCTCCGGGAAATTTTGTCCCCTTTTTTGTACAGTTTCTCCGCATTTGACGTAGAAAAGTTTGGCAAAGTTTTTGCCCTTAGTTAAGAAATTGATCCATCTCAAGTTTAATAGCAGAATAGTTTCTTTATGCCAAAACACACCTATGCAGTTAACAGAAAAAAAATTTAGGAGACGGAGAGGTTGAGGCTCTTAACTATGAACCGTGAAAACCAGAAAGGGAAAACTATTTCTTTTTTTAACTCATCCTGTTAAACACCCTTCATAAAACGCTGTTAAGACACATTTACTTGCACTGAAAAAGAATTATCCTTGTTTGTAATACCTTTATCCTTCAATGGGCCAGTGTATAATAACTATGAATTTGGATGTATGCATGATATATAACTTAGCTGGTAAATTTTAATATAAAATAAATTATTATTGACAAATATTCCCATATGATATCTTGAGCATATAAACTGAAGCAATAACAAACATGGATGTCTGCGAACAACGGACTTAATACTCTAGCAACTACTGACATGGAGGCTCAACCAAATTTATGATTTCTCAGGAAAGTACAAAGCAAAACTTTAATTAGTCAATACAATTTTACGGCTAATATCATTCAAACATTCAATGTAAGTTTATTTATTGTATCCAACACATCAACGAGTATTTTTTTTCATTAATAGAAAAAAATTATTTCCTTCTACTTCTTAACTTTAACTGCAAAGCTACCTTGTGGTGGTTCCATGAGCGTTAAATTCATCTACAGACACGAGAAACATCTTGCATACATTTTGCTAAGTGTAAAAAGTATCCACAAATTAAAATTTGATCTTTCTATTTAAAAAAAAATAGCCCGTGCTGATTTTTTTCGTTTTTTCAAAATTCTTCCGTTTGTTACATTTCTAAGGTTCTGTATTTCTCGAATATTTAATTACGATTGCTTTCTACAACCATATGTTCTCCATGGAAGAACAGTTTTAATTAAATAGTTTTTCCAAATACCTAAAAACATATGTGAGGATTTACTGGATTTTTTTCTCTGCTATAGTTTACTGGACTTCATTACACATAATTAATTCATTTCGGGTTTTATTCAGAAGTAGTAATTATTATGTACCAATTCAATCAGAAAAGGATTTTAATGATATCAAAGATTAATAAGCTTCTAACATCGTGGTCTTTTAAGCTTGAAGAAATACATATGTACGAGAAAGAATAAAAAATTTGATTTGGATGCATTTTTAAAAATGAACTGAATATTAAAATTATGATAGTGTATTTGTGTACTGAAAGGAATCAATTAATATTAAATAAAAATTATAGTTACAAACAGCGCAAGTGTTATTCCCTCGACTTCCTCGTGTACTTTCCCAATGTGTTTATGTTTCGTGATCCCCTATATGCTTATTGTTTAGCAACGGATTCGGAAACCCTCCGCGCTTTTGCGCATGCGCCGGGCAGAGTGATTTTCATCAAAATAGGGGAAAGAGAAGAATGGAAGGGTGATGTTTACATTTTACTGAGCGTGATCTAACAAAAAATTCCAAAAATGCGCTCATATGGCTCATTGCCTGACACCCCTTTCAGGTGTAACCCCCCCCCCCCCCCGAAAAAAAGTGGTAGTCTCGGAATCCGTTGCTGAACAGTAAGTTCTTTTATGCTTCGTATCATAGGGAAGAAAATCGAGTAGGAATTTTGTACTTTATCCCTTTAACCGATTGTGTCCAATTTGGACACTTATCTACACTTTTAGTGTCAAGGTCGTATCAGATTTCATTTATGTAGCGTGTTGCGTTTTTGAACTATCACGTTCACATATTACGAATACACAAGCCGATATACTGTCAAACCTTTGGCGTATATATCCAAATCGTGGCACAGATATTCAACTCTGGTGATAGAACCATATGCCAAAATTTATCAATTTAACCCGTTGAGTGTTGTGTTCTCGTGCTCGCATACGCACAGAAGGACAGTCCAAAATTTGATAGAATTCTTCAATTTTGGTGTGATAAGGGTATATGAAATTTCATTTGTCTAACCTATTGCATATTTGAGTTCTTATGTTTACAGGCAAACATTTCCAATGATGTTTTTTTGGGCTCATGGAAGTCAAAAATTCGGAGAAACGTCAAAAACTCGAGTTCTAATCTTTTGACGATGATAAAATATACTCTTAGGATACTATGTGTATGAGAACATAAAAGTGGGGAAAATATAATTAGACTCAGTTGTGTGTCATGGCACTTTTAAAAAATGTATTTGAAAAATGATTTCTTGGCGACGTGCACAAAGCAGCACTAAGAAAACCTGCGCTTCACTTCCTAATCAATACTCTACTGTGTATGAGGACGGTATATCATAGACACATTCAAGCTTGTGATATCAATTATATTTCCTCCAAAATCACTTCTCGGGACCATCTGTCCCAATGAATGTAATGGAAACCTTCGGTTTATGTAATGGAACCGGAGGAATCAAAATTTCGAAGGCGATCTGATTTCTTCCCGGAGAGAACTTTCTTTATGTTTTCCTTTTTAGAGCACTAACCATTTCTTTAAGAGAGTACCACATCAGATGATGACAATGGATTGCGAGAAACAAGTAACTGCGAATTTTTCTTCCTAGCAATTTTTGTTTCTTCTCCCCACTCCCTGAATGGATTTGATACGCTTTCTTCCTTGTTTTTAATACGTGGCACGCCGATGCGTCACGCTCTCTTTACCACGTAGTATTCTTTACTTTTCTTAGTGCTAGGGTAGTTTTTGGAAACACTTTTCGAAAGAGCTTATCTTAAAGATTGGTTATAGGCGCTTCAAGCAATGTCGACAAGAGAAATCATGGAATGCTAAGCTTCTCCTCACATATTCTTCTTTATTCATCTCAGGATTTTTTTTTTCTTCTATCATCCGTCTTCTTCTTTTGATAGGTTTCGAAAAGAAACATGTCTGATTTGCACGTAAAGAGGAAATGGAATAAAGAAATCGGATTTTTATTCCTGGAATTCGTTTTCGTCGAAAGTTCTCATTTTCGCTCGAAGAAGCTAAGGTGAAGTAACGAATGTACTTAGTATACGAAGGCTTAGCGTGCTTTTTCTTTTCAAATTTTAACAGACTGCGAGTTTTGAGTTCTCTACGTCGAACTCCTATCACAAGTTTTGTATGGATTTTACTTCATTTCATTATTTTTTCTCCTTCTTTTTAGTGTTTGCTTAAAGGAAATCGTAGAGAAGTACAACAGTAGAAAGTAGTGGGTAGGAAATATGCAAATGGATGGCATTTACTTGTAAAGTAATATTTTAGAAGAAATGATAAATTTGGATTGGATACAAAGAATCACTTGCGAAAATGCGTCAGTTAAAATAGGTACCGTCTCAAGACTTAAAAGCACTTTCTTCTTTTAGTCTGAATAAAGGAAATCAAATTACAGTATAAAAATGCCTGTGGGAAAATAAATAATATTTATACTGTTTATTTTTTGAGCCCATTTTTGTCAAAAGAATTAATTCATTGGTTTCATAGGTGAAATTAGCTAAATTACGCTTCATGAAATGTTTAGTTAAATCATGCAAATGATATGAAATTAATAAATTTCATCTATATTATTCGTTGACTTAACAGAAATTCATAAAGAATCCTTAGCATTTTGTATTTTCAATTTTCGCAATTATTATCTCTGCTTAATTTAAATTTCAGAAAACTCTTTGAAAGCATATATTCACTTCTTTCTTTTATCGTGTCTTTACGATTTACTTTTCGATTTCATTATTTCGACCAGTAATGGACATATATTTTTTTCAGATTGCACATATTTTACAATCCAAGATTTAGTAAGTAATTTTTGAGAAATGCGCTAATTCAGAATGATTCGTGATAACATTTTTTTCTTTGTATAATTAACGAAGTTCAGTTAGGTCTTCACGCTCATCATTAAAAAAAATTAGGAAATTGTGGTCCGCAAAATGTCCTCAAACCCCATTTAGAAAAATGAAAACAAAGATTACTCGAAGGTCTTAGTAGATATTGCTTTCCGGGCAAATGATTATTTATATGTAAGAAAATCGGCTTTTTAAAAAAAGTTGCGATGTAAAATAAAAATAATCACTAATTACTAAAAGTAATCAAAAATAATAGGTGTTAACATGATGTTAATCTCATAACAAGCTAATTGTAAAGAACATCTATGCATTCTGTGTACTACTATATTATGATTATTTATGCATTCTTCCGCGTTTATTAATGAAAATGAAAATGTGACGAATACTTGGGGTGCTTCAAATTTTTACAAATTTCTACATCAGTATAACAGAAAAAAAATTCTGAGGTGAATCCATAGGCTGGTCTTATAAAGTAATTTATTAATCAAGGAAAGTGCTTGATCAAATGTTCGACATCTCAATGCAATTTTTTTCCACATGTTTTTGAAAATAGAGTTATAATGAAAAAAAAAGTGAAACATTTTTCAGTTTATTTTATTTTAATATAATCTTAGACGTAGTAATTTTTTAAAAATTAAAAAACTAAATACCGTGTACAAACAGCTATTTTAGAACATAATTCACAATAACTTATACTAGATGAAATAACAGATGGACACATCAGAATTGGAACATCGAAAATAATAAAACACAAATTTTAAAATGTAGGAATAGAATTCCCTTTCTTAAATATACATTTAGCACTCTTTGTCATCCGCCTTCATTAAAATAATTCGAATAAGATCATTTTAAAGCAGTTATCCCTTAGAAATTCTAATTTAAACTTCGCTCTAACCACTTCTTTATATATTCCACATGAACTT
The DNA here is from genome assembly GCA_013235015.1 of Araneus ventricosus. Taxonomy (NCBI): domain Eukaryota; kingdom Metazoa; phylum Arthropoda; class Arachnida; order Araneae; family Araneidae; genus Araneus; species Araneus ventricosus. The sequence goes on along the minus strand of BGPR01000165.1, from coordinate 299,977 downwards.
TCATAAATTAATTATCTTTAAAGATGGTGATAATTATCTCCCATGTAATATCAGCATCTTATTTATATAAGAAACTCTTCATTAATTATCTTTAAAGATGGTGATAATTATCTCTCATGTAATATCAGCATCTTATTTAT
>BGPR01000165.1:145389-299827 GCA_013235015.1 Araneus ventricosus | reverse complement strand
TCATTCGTCCGAGAACTTTACAAGTAGTCAAAAAGTAACTCTTCAGTCTTAAAAGTGTAAAATTACTTTTATCATTTTCTTTCATGCTCCAAATGACTGAGTGAAAAAGAAGCAGAAGCAAACCTATAAATTAAAGCTTCTGAGATAAAATGAAATCTTTCATCTGATATGAGATCCATCAGAAATAATAATAACAAAAGCAGCAGCTGAAACAATGCAATTACAAAGCTAATGCTAGTGCTAAGGAGAGAGAGCACGTCGTTTTATAAAAACACTTTACATCCTGGCCATTTTTCTTTTGCTTACAACTTTCTTTTTCCAATCGTTATTTTTAAATCAGGGTGAGAGATGGAAAAAAAGCTGATATTTTAATGCACACAGAGAAGCTATTCAAGCACTCTGGCGTTATTAAGGCTATTAGAAATATTGATTTTTTTTAGTGTTTAGAGACTTAGTGTAACCTTAGATCTCCCTTCTGAAAATTCGATAATTCATCTGCTGCTTTGAAACAGGATAAGTGTTTAAATATGTTAAACTGCGTTTTGAAAGTAGTCTTCCTTTTAAAAAATGCTGGAACTTTCATGATGATGCTTTAAGAATCATTAAAAAGTGAGTTCCCTAAAAACTGCAGTTTTAGTGTTAGCAGAGGCAATTATTGATAATGTAATGCAAACTTAGACCTTGAGTTATGAATATCGAGCGGGAAAGCTTTAATGATCGCTTGGATTCCAAGTTAAAACGTAAGACGTTGTGCTTTTTGCAGAAAGAATTTTTTTTGTCTCACTCTTTCATTTTTTGTCTGTAATAAACTAAAGTCTTTGTGAGACTTCAAGTTAAAATTCAAAAAAGATTTTTTTCCATTGTAAATGTTCCATCTATTTTACTATGGTGAACATTTAATTCTAACTTGATATAATTTTACTAATTAAGCATGGATGGGGAACGTGTTAATATTTATTAACTAATCATTAAATTAATTTATTTTATAAATAGAATACCTATCTTCCACAATAACATTTAATAGTAGTCTGATTATATTTAAAATATAGAAAGGAAAAATTCTTTCATAACTATTGAATGATTTATTGTATCTCAGGATTAAAAGTATTGCATTTTTAATTAATTAACCGGAATAGTTTCATTTCGGAAAATTACTCAAATAAAATGGAAAAATATTCATATCGTAGTGAATCCTCGGTGACTAATAAAGATATTAGTTAAATGCTTAATTATGAATTTGTTACTTTTATCAATGCATTTATCTCTTAAATATTCGTGGATATGGTTACGAAATGCAAATAAAGATTATGAGAAAGATTTTATTTCTGAAAAGAAATTTTTATATTTCGAATAATTTTTTAATCTCCTTAGTATGAAGTCTTGGGAAAAATCGAAAAATGTTAAAATAAATATTTTAAGACAAATCTGTCAGGAAACTTGCTTTTAAATTGATTATAGGATTTTTTTTTTACTTTCAGACATATATTTTTTGTTTAAAAATGTTAGACTACACACAATGTGTTATTTAATTTTTCCCTAATCTTACAAGTGTTTAGGTAACAGAATTAATTATATTAAATGATCGGATGTAAATACTACGTATAGATTTTTGAGTAAATTATAACTTAATTATACAGCTTTATTAAGAATAATCATAACTGTTGTTTTGTTTATACAAAATTCATAAGAAATAATTTTATATATGTTTCACCCGCCCTTACACTTTTATCAATAACACGTGGTTCCACAATACTTAAAGAACTTCTAGCTTCAAACTTATAAAATTATTAGAAGTTATAACAAAATGCTTGAGTATATATTTATCTAAATGAAAGATCATAAACGAAAATTGTAATTTCGAAGTTGAAAAATATATCTCTCTGAGTGTTGAATGATATCGATTTCATCAAAGACTCCTAACCAATTATTAAAACCAATGAATGTCACAAACATATCTGAAAGAAACCAGTTGCATTCAGATGCTTTTTTTTCCAATTGAAAAGTTTTAGGATTTGTCAAAAATCGGAGGACAAAAGAATGGGTGCTCTTTGGGATTCTACAGTAAGTCAAGTTGACACCCTATACAGATACACTAATTTACCTCCGTTATGTTACAGAAACTAAAATTTACGCTCGGTTTTGCCTACTGAGGCGTCATTGACTTGATTGTATTCCCATCTAAAAATACGATACTAGAGTGAAAAATTGTAACGTATGATTTTCTGTTTGAAACTTGCATTTTAGACAATATCGCAAAAATCTTTCTTTGTTTTGAGATTTGATGATTTATTGGCTTACAAACTGAGAAATGAACATTCTTTAGATGTTCTTTTGTTCCGGTAGAATTTTTTTTTTTCTGAAAGTCAATTAGTAGTGTTTATTTTCTGTTTAGACAAGCTTTTTTCTACAAGATTCAATAATTATAACTTGGACAATTATTTTACCATTGAAACAATAAATTTTGATTACATTTTTTATCTTCAGTTAAAATTAAACAGTACAATTAATTAATTATCCAGACCTGCTATGTTGTATTTTGGACATGAACAGTATGATCCACCAATGGTTAAATGTGGTATGTGAATTGGCAGAAAAACTGTTATGGGTTCTAAATTCTGGCTGTACTCTTAGCTAACATTATTCTACGGTTTTCTTTCAAAAGAAACAATAATGCGGGCCGGTTTCCTCTGAAAGTCTCCAGGAAGGCAGATATTGGAGCTGAATCCAACTTTTTCCTCATTTGCAACCTAGGTACTCCAGAATCGTACATACTACACTTCCCTTTTATTAAGAGACCTTGACTCATATATTGGCTAGATATGCTACATCAAATGTAATTAAAACCACGGTTCAACAGCATTTGCTATAATATAATCACTTATTTACACAATTTCTGAAAGTATTTCAACAAGGAACAATTTAATACGATTTATCGTAATATGACATTTTTCTATTTCGTGAACATTACTAACACTCTGAGAATCGGAATTCAATCTAAACATTTATACACTAAAACTAGTCAACTCTTTAACAAAATGAATTTATTCTGATGCAAGGTATTAAAAACTGCTAATTCCCTAATTAATATTCCAGCCAGGTAACCTGAAAAAGAAAATCACCGTTGCTTACAAAACCCTGAAACAAAACAATTTCTGTTCATGATAACCAAAGAATATAAAATAGCGCAGAATCTAACATTTATTCATTAATACATCCACTTCATGGTTAATAATGCGACGGAGAAATGAACAAATGTTTCAAATTCCGGAAACACAACAGAATCAGCTAACGCGTAAAATTCCAAGCTGAGTACCCATTATCTCCCTATTTCTATTATTGCTAGAGAATAGTAGCTAACTGCAAAATTTTTACAACACCTGAAAACAGTCTTAGCTGCGGAATTCTTAATGCTCCAGTTTTCGTTTTGTGCTCTGAGTTACGAGTGGAAAAGACAGGTTAATTAACTTGGGAATGGAAGAAAGCAAGATCTCGACTCTAAAGGAAGACGTGCTTTGCTTTGGATAATACCTCTGTTAAATCGCTGCGAGTTTACTCAGGAATGATAAATCTGGCTTAAACAGGATTTTCTCACGTAATGCTTAGGTTTAGGGTACTCGTCCCCATTTCATTTTGGTAAAATATTAAATATTCTTTAAAGAAAATATGAAAGAATAAATTATTTGTGGGCACAGGCAGAGTGGGTTTTTTCCCAATAAGAGAGGAGTTATTAAATAATCGATTGATGGAGAAAAACAGGTTTACTTTTTTTTCTTTCGGTACACTGGTTGTTGATTAATTTGAATGAAATTATGCTAAAAACTATCATCTTTTTTGTGAAAAATATATTGTTCTTTCCTTTTTGAAAACTGATAAATATGGAACTAGCAGAGTTGAACGTCAAAAATATCCAAGGTCGTTTTTAGGAGCAAGTTTTAAATAGTAGTTGGAAAACACATTCAACCAGATCAAGAAAAGCAATTTATTACTAATTGTATCTTTAAAAACATTTGTTAAGAATAAACAATTTAAAAATTAAATTTCTGTATTATCTTTAGCTTAAAAAGTAGTGTAGGCAATAAGCTTTTCATAGATGGCTTATGAACGAGCTTACACCTTTATTTATAAATAAATTTAAAAAGTATTTCGTTTTAAAAATAACTTTGAGTTCTCTTTCGATTTTGCATTTTGGCTTGCTATTTTCAAGAGAATGCTTATTATTATTATAATAATTATCATATTTTTACCAGTTCTAACTTATTTTATTACATATAAACCCCCACTTTTTCAATTATTTCACTTCATACTCTGGTAAACGACGTCAGTGAGCGGGATATTGCCATTTACAGTACTAGGGACTAATGCTTTTAGGACAAAAAAAAAAGAAATTGAATTTTGTACGAAAACTGTAGAGACCAAGCAGCACAAGACGGTCTTCAATATTGATTCGATATTTCTACGACACTACGAGTATTGAGCAATTTCGTACAATATCTTTGTGTTTTTAGGAAAATGAGGTTTATTTCATAATAAATTGCATTTGAACTTTTCATCAGAATGTAAGTTGTAAGTAAAATGACTGTACTTTGAAATAAATAAACAGAGCGATGTTTTTAAAGTCATTAGCATACAAAGATTGCATTTTGATTTTTGTTTTTTCGCTTTAGTAAATCATATTAAACTCTGTCTTAAAATCATAAAATACTTAGGTAATACATTGATCGATATCTCATGAAGAGACTCAGAATACTACAACATTTTCCCATAAATACAGCTGTCCATCAATAGGCTTGAATTATGGATTAGAGTTTTGTCGGAATGACAAAAATTAAAAAATAAATATACGTTTACTATCTGAAAAAAGTAACAATTTTCCACTGATATGTGCACTACGTTCTTTTTTAATTACAATTACATTTCATTTTATTTAGTTTTATCGAAACCACTCGATGTGAGCCACATATCACCCCCGATATTAAACTATAAAATATGTAAGATAGTTAAAATTTTATGTATTACATGATGATCTAGTTACAGATATTTAGTAGATTGAAAACACCACGAAAACGTGTCTTACAGAACGAATTGACAACATACATGATTCCCAAAGAGGGAAGCACTCCAGTCAAGAACTTTACGATGTTACCTAAGCTCCTTTTTTAAGTATTAAGAAATACGTGGGGCAGTTAAAAATGTTATGTGTTACATGATGAGCTAGTTACAGAAATTTCAATAAACCGAAAATCTCATGAAAACGAATCTTCCATGACGGATCGTCATCATGTCTGATACCAAACGAGGGAAGAACTCCAATGAAGATTTTTACGATGTTACCTAATCCCCTTTTTCAAGTAGCCATTTCCCCTTTACTTCTAAGTGAACACCCCTACCTTAATTTCGCTTTCAGAGCCATCTGTTATTGATCCAAAGAATTGATGAGAGGTGAAATACAATTTTGTGGCGAGGGGCTGAAACAGAAAGGGGTGGGTGACGGGCATACCATGAAGGAGATATAGCGTCATCAAAAACAGAAAAGGTTCCTGACAGAACTGCCCCCTCCTGAGTACAGTTCCGCCACCTAGCTTGAAAATTATGAGCAATCCATGACTTCGGTGATCATTGACAGATCCGATCGTTCATCTGCTGCTTCATAATCAATTTTGATAATGGAACTTGTTCAAAGTTTGCCCACTGTTTGAGTTTTTGATTAAGTGTAAGATGACTAAATGTATTTGTTCATTGTTAGTTTTATAATGAGAAGAACACGTTTAAAGGAAAGCTGTAGAAAATGAAATAATGCATGGGTAGAATAGTTTATTTGAAGACTCTCCATGTAATTTGGTAGTTTCCAATTAGTAAAGACGGGTTAGTTAGAATCAAGCTGTGAAAATGATTTATTCATCTTAAAGATTTCACTAAGAAATAAATGTAGGGTGGAAACGAATACATTTCATTACTGTCTCAGCTTTAACATTTCTTTCATCAACTAAGTCAACCTGTCAGATTCTTTGTTTCTTCTGAAATAAAATTAGAATGTGTCTTCTGCTTTCGGAATGCACTGCGCTATTGATTCAACAAAGAATCCATAAAATAAACTCATGGAATTTTGTACTGAGTTATAATGCCATTGCGCAACTTAATTTTATCTTATAAATTAAAAAAAATATGATGATTTTGATTATTCTGAGCAAATAAGACGCTCGAAAATGGATAGTAATTAATTTATATATTAATAAATAAGTGTGTGAGTTACAAGATTTTAAATGAGTTATAATTAATAAGTTATTATAAGCTTTAGTTTATTTAAATGTTTTATGCGACGATAAACATATCGGAGTTCAGTGAAAATTTTGCTGAATAAGCAAGTAATCCAATTTCTTTAAAGAAAATTCATTAAAATGAAAGATGGAATAATCTTATCTCTTATTAAATGAATTATGGAATAAATGGAACTGGTTGAATTTTTCAAATGGATTTGCCGTGCCACTTTTAATTGTTACATTATGATATATATCACAGGATCTTTTATATACTGCTGAAAATAAATAACTAAATATAGACAAAGATAAGCTTGATCTTTGTTCGTGATAAAACATTTTACTTCTACAAACAGCTACCAGTGACACTGATGTAGAAATCATCTGATAGTAGCGGCAAATTCATTTAAGAAAAAATCTATGCATTTAGTATTTGCAAAAAATTCTAGTGAAAGTTGATAATTTTCGCAGCCGTCTCTTTAATGTATCTTGAAAAAGATTGTGAAATATAATAAAGAAAGAAATAATGAAATAAAGGATATTCTTAATTAGAAAAATACTTGAGCTCTTCGTCATACCTACCACTTGAACGTTTAATAGTAGACGAAAAAATTCGAAGGAAACTATAATTAATGCTTTATTTCTTATATCGCTATATTTCCCTCGCGCAATGATTCTTTCTTTCCAAAGGGCTTCCTCAAACCATTATTGCCAGCCATCAAAATGGGATTTCTTGATCTTCGACTATAAAACTGCTGTTCTACAGCATAACTTTCTTTTTTAACGGAGGCTTGCAGCCTTTCTTTATCCACCAAGCATCAGCTTTGCCAACAAGGGTGCCTTTTGTTTCAACATTACTGAGAAAATTATGCTCTTTCTTTATCCCTTTTATCACTCTTTTCTTTTTTGAACTTTTCTCTTTTGTCAAAATATTTTTGCAAACTCTAGTTTAGTTTCTTGTATTAGTGTTAGTATCGTCTTGAATTTTTGTTCTCCCACATTTATGACAGAAGTTTTCCTAAACTCGACTTTTCGAAGTAGACATGAACTTGTTTTGAGGAATGTAAGAATTTTACAATATTAATTTCAGGTGTATAGTATCTTTTATTCAATTCCGTATTTTATAAAAATTGCTGAAATTTTTCAAATTTCTCAAAAACTACTTTCAAGAACTCTGTGAAGGGCAATTTTGAGATAAATCACCATTCTAATTATCACGTTTCTAGTTAAACATACAGAAATATTAATAAAGTGTCTATTGCTTCCTTGCATAAAATTCTGTACTTAAAAATATTGATTCAAATTTAAAAGTCTACTAATTTTAATTTAAAAGTAGATTTTTCAAGATGATATTACCTTCTCACCTTTTATTAATCAATCTGTATTTAAATAAATGATTCACGTTCATAACTTTTTTAATATCAATTTAAAAGCTGATTTAATTTAGAGTTTATATTCAGAGCTTAGAGGATGCGCTTTTACAAGCTAATCTATATAATTAATCTGTCTAAGAAAATTTAAAACTTTTCTAACATACTACTAATAATAATTTCTACAGTATTTTCTCAAATCAATATTTTGAGAACAGTTAATGTCACTGACATAATACATTATCATAAAATTACATTTCCAAATGCCTTCTTATTTCTCATAGAAAAATTGTATTCATACAAATTGGAGCAACTATCTTATTTAGTAAAATAATCTAATTTTCGTTTGTAATTATTAGGTCATATTAGAAACCACATTATCGCTGTGAGATAGAGATCTAGCGGTGGATAGTTTTATTTTCTTTTTTCACAAAATATTGGATCTTTTTTATTATTATGCTCTTGTAAAAAGTATTACAAAAGAAGATGACACAATAAGTATGTTTTTTGAAAATTTATTTCTAGAAAGATAAAACTTTCACTATTTTCTTAGGTAGGATATGGTTTAACAATGTCCCTGATTTAATAAAAAAAGTTCTTGTTGAAGGATTAAAAAGAAAAAAATGCCAGCACCGTTTTTATAGGAGAAACTGTCATCTCTTTATTAAATGCAAAAAGTCACTATGATAAATTGCATTTTCTGAATGAATTAGCGTTTTTAAGAGATTATTTTTTTTTCTGATTTGAATTAATTATTGATCTATAAGAAAGGAACAGATGCTTAGCAAGAAATTTAATAGATACTGCACACGTCTAAGTAACATTAGCAAAGTAAAGATAAGTATTTTTGATTTGTTTATGATTGGTTTCACAGTATTTCAGCCACGTTACAGCGTTACCTGTACATACGATTGTTCAAAAGAATTGTGAATAAGTGTCTTACCGTTTTTGGTATAATTATTATTTATTTTTGATTGATTGATAGATAATTTATTGGAGTTTTGTGGTGCAAAAGCCAGGTCTGACCATTCTGCGCTAAACACGAGGTAGAAAATAAAGACTTAATTTTAAAACAAACTTTAAAAAAGAAAAGAAGCAGAAACTAATCATACAAGATGAAAAAGACCAATATCAGTAAGAAAGCAAAATAATTATAATTATTATTATTTTATTTCTGAATATTACAAAAAACTGTTATATGAATATGTCTTCTCTGAAGAAAAATTTGAATTTTGAATGAGTGTCTTACCGTTTTTGGTATGATTATTATTTATTTTTGAATATTACAAAAAACTGTTATATGACTATGTCAGAAAATGTTTATCTGCAGAAAATTTGACAAAAATATTTAGCATACTTTACTAATCAATACATGTATTGATTTATTAGAAGAACACCCGGTTACGAAGTTACACGAGAATTATTTTGGGCTGGGCCTCGAAATTATAATCCAAGGTAAAATAAAGAGGACGTCATCTTATCTAACACCCTGCTTCTCAAACCACTCTGAAAGAGAGACGTTTGATCCACCAGGACCGTTTATATAGCGCATCAAGAGCATGATCTATTCTCGAACTCGTGATCCTCCGACCTTGAAACCAGGTCACCTTACCAGTTATCCAAATTCCCTTAGAAGTAGAGTGATGCGGTATTTGACTAGTCTGTTTTTAAAGTTTTTATTAGAGAAAACATAAGGAATTTCGAACCTCTAGTCCGAAACATTAGAGCATGATAATGTTTTAGGCTTGATTTTACATGGAAAACGAAATAAATTTCAAAATATCAAAAACTATTTATTTATTATCATTCATTATATTCTACTGAGCACATCCTCTCTTGTCTTCGCCTATCTAGGGAGACTTTCGAGACGGATCCTTTGCTTGCTCTCGATTTCTTGAGGGTGAGTGGGCTCATGGATGGTGTCTAGATGCCGCTAGACAGAGAGGGATTAGTAACAACAACAACAACATTAGTAACAACATATTCTACTGGTAGATTTTAGTGGCAAACCACATTCACAATATTATGTAAATATCATAACAGCCGCCGCGTTCTGTGCTTAACAATTTCTACATTAAGTAATTTACAGAAAGAATACCAACTTAAAAGCATTATCATGTAAAAGCACTTCTGAAGTGTACTAGTGTGAATGCGTTTTATCAGTTCTCCTTCGCCTTCATATTACCGAATTATGAATTTCTTCGTTTTGTATTTGTTATCATATGTTTTAATGTTTTACAATTATCCACATAAAAACCCTTTAAACGCATTACAAGCAAAAAAATAACTGTAAAAATAAGCAAAACGGTAAATGTAGCAATGTTGGCGCCAATGTCTTCACTCCTTTTTTAATTAAATTATTGATATTAATTTAAATAAAAGGGGAAGACTTTTTGTTTTACTTTTATTTAAAGTAATTAAACAAATTTTAAGAAGGATTTAAAAACAATGATTCTATAAGCGAGGAGTAATTTAAATAAGCGAGGTCTAAGAATCTCCGAAAATCGGAGTAAAAATTTACAAAGAAATTTTCCGAGTCATAATTATTTACAAATGCAAAAATAATTCATGTTTCTCAATGTGTGATCAACATAATTTATCGAAAGAAATTACCAAACGAATTATCGAATCATAAATATTTTTAAAATAAAAAATCATTCATGTTTCGAATGTGGGATCAAGATAATTCATACTGTACAGTCCGCAACTTTACAGATAGGACAGTCGCTATAACTCTGGGAGTTATTATCGGTTCTTTACAAAACTGGTGTCGAGGGAAATGTCTCGAGGAGACAGGTTTATTCTGATCCACAAACTGATTAACCGAGTTAATTAAAATAGTTAATTAACTGCTATCTCGAAATTTTTCCATTACGGAAACCGAGAATTTTCAGTAAATCGATCCGGCTTGCCTTTTTCTATATGTGTATCAAATTTCGTTCGGAAATTCGTAGAACTTTTTGAGATAAAATTAATTTTGTTTGCGGAAAACTCCGCCTCAATTGAGCCAGCCCAGTAGGGACCGAATATAAAATAAATTTTAGCTAGTTAATAGAAAAAAGCTTTTATTTCCTTTTTTGAATGAAATTTCGAAAAAATCAATCAAGGGCGATTCAGATTGATCTTTAATATGAACATAATTTTTCAAATTCTAAATATTCTATAATTTTTTATTAAAATTTAGAGCATTTCATGGCTCTTTAAAATCTAGTCAATTTACTTGACACAGCCCTAAAAAATTTCATTAACACCCGCAAAATATTTCTCCGAATGAAATGCATTGGATCTGCTGTTTGTAAACGAAATATTGCCTGATTGGAGAGAGAAAAGAATTCCGTCATGAAATTTTAACCCAATGAATTCATCAAAATTTATTAAAAGGAGAAGATTTTACTTTTCAGACGGAGGTGATTTTTAATCGGATAGGAAATTCATTAAGCGGAAACATTTTTTTTTTGTTAGCAATAGATATATTACACGTTTTGCTTTAAATCAGAGTTCGACAATATTTTAATCAAATCAATAGAATTAGTAAGTGTTTAATATTTAAAGATTTTTATAATAAAATCATAATAATAGGATTTTAAATTACGGGAAGAAAGTTTAGTTCCCGGGAAGAAATTCCCCTAAAGTTATTTGGAGGAAAGAACTGTATAGGTTGATATTTATTTTGATAAAACTATATTTGGAACAATAATTATTTCACTTTTCTTAAAAGAAACATAGAAGATAGTGAATCTTTACGTTTTAGAACTTTTCAGTCCGAAAACAGCATTTTTGACTTATGCCTGTTTACCTGCTAACACTATATCTTAAAAAGAGAACAAGTTAGAGGGACGAAATTTGTTAGATGGTCTTTTCACCAAAACTGAAGATTTGTATCAAATTTTAGAAGAAATTCGTCTCGGAGCAGTCTGTCCTTCCGCATGCCTTCGAACACAATAACTTGGACAGCGTGATAGATGAAATTTGGTATACAGTTTTATAACCAGACACGTAAAATTTTTCTCCAGGTTCATCAGAAGGTTGACAGTCTGTCTATTGCTAAATATGAAAATGCTATTTTTCAGAAACGCATAGAGATAGATATAAAAAAGTTGGCATGCAGTTTGGCTCGTAAAATTTAGTTCTTTGTCAAATTTTTAACCCAAACTTTTGAAGGGATGAAGTTCTAAAGGCTTATTCGATTTTGTTCACGATACAACAAGGCTTAACAGAAAACGTGTTATATTGCTGTAAAGTCATGGGGAGAGTGTCCCGCTGGTTAAAAATGCTTGATTGAGTAGGTTACTTTTAAGTCTTTTTTTTTCTTATTCAATGCAACGAAGTAACGAATACTTTATAACATTGAGGAATATAATACAAAGTGATTCTAAAAATAATATTACGATAAAAGCAATTTTTAGAAAAATAAAAATTTATCGTTTGCTTTTTCAATTTATTTTAAATTAAAATCCGGTGAATGATGAAACATGATATAAATAAAAAAATTATGTGAAATTTTAATTTTATTGGAGTAAAAAAATTATCGCTTGCAATTAGTATGATTTAAGCTCAGAATATTATTATATATGACCTAAATACAAAAATACCATCTGCATTTTTAATAAATCATAATCGAGAATTTATCCTGTAATTTTTTTAATTATATTGGAATTAAGAATTTATAGTTTACACTTTTGTCTATTTCATTTAACAGCTTATGATTAGAATATAGTATGCTATTATCTGCGAATAAATCATCTCTTTTTAACATACTTGTGTTAAAGCTATGACGTTTGTCATTATTATTAATACTATTTTATCTTTTTGCAATAATGTTATGCGATGAGAATTAGCGATTTATTGTCTGATTTGAATTAGAATGGCATTGACCAATTAGCGGGTAATTCTCTTATAAGACTTCAAATTTCGTTATTTGAACTATTACAATAAAATAAGAATCAATATTTCAGTCTCAAAATTTTGCTAAGAAATTCTGCGATTATTCAAAATCAGCGTCCTTAAATCTTTGAGAAGAATAATAAGAATCTAAAAATTGTGATAAAACAGCATATCGCGCTAAAGTTAAAAATGTGTTTTTGGAAAGAATTATTTTGTTAGCTTAGAGGAAGAGAATGTATTAAATGTATGGAAGAAAAGAACAAACGCAATTGCAAACTGCGCGAAACTGCTTGCTGATATAGTAATCAGCAAAAATTAAAATAATTTGGAAAAGGTTTTAAAATTTGGAAAATAACTATATTTAGAATACAGTGCTTCTATGGTCAGGAGTTACAGTTCTAAATTGATGCGATTGTAGGGGAACGGATTTTTTTTAATGCTGCCTTATTCGCTTCTGAAAAAATGTCTTCCATGTAAAATATCTAAATCAGACATTTATGAGTAAAAAAAATGTATCTCCTTTGTTGTTGCTAATTTAATTCAACCAACGAACGCATAATTAGACATTACCTAAATACTCATATTAAGTAACATCATCGAATAAATGACAGTTTTCATATAACGTTAAATGTAACAATAATAGACGATTGGATTATCTTCAGGAGGGGCATAAAAAGTATACCTTTGAAATGAAAGTCTATATTTGCGTTACAAGACAAGAAAAGTTTGACAGCCTTTTGCTCAGTAGCAGCTCTGACGAACATCACATTTGGTATCTGTATTTTAATTTTTTAGATTTAAGATACCTAAGAGTGTGGACTAGTTCCAACCTGCGACTTTCGTCGCAGTGACCGAAAAATCGAATATAATTTTTTTAAATTTAATTCGTTTAGTAATTCGTTTACTTATATAAAAGTTAGTTTAATAATAAGCATTTTCTTTGGATTACGCAATCTTAATTATATTTTTCAGGGAAAAAATTTAATGATATTACGAAAAGAGATAAGAAAAGCAATTTCGGTACTTTAAACAGATATAAATTAGCATATCTTTTAGTTCCGTATACAAAATATTACATTACCAATGCGAGATACAGATTTGTAAAATATGATTTCATTTACAAAAAGTGCATTTTTCAACACCCTTATTTGAACCGTCAAATGAAATCTTAAATATTTAAACTATAATATTTATGTTTAGATTTATTTTTAAAAAACAGCTTCAAACTATATCATTAATTACAGAGTTAGTCAGTGAAAGTAAAATCTTGCCATAAAAGAAGGAAGAAACAGTTACGCTCACTAAACGTAGCTCTCGATAAACCATTTCATATGCCACTATTATATACACACAATATTCGAAATAAAGTGACACATACACACACTAAATATAAACATTATATTAATACAAGTATATTAAATATTTCATTTCTAATAAAAATATATTTCATCCAAAACTAATTTGTTAAAAATCGTAATTCAACAATATAATTACTTTTTCTTCTAATGAGAAATTCTACTTGTTTAAATACTACAAATTTAATATCGTCCGAGTAAAAAAGAATTTACTTTTTCGAGAAAAAAGCAAAATTCATTTCATGTTAAAATTGTCTGATTTTAAAATAAAAAATATTCATTCAAGCGGGATTTTATAATGGTTCTCAAAGCTCGTGCTTCATATACACACAATAATATACGGTCCCTCAAATGTGGGCGTTGCCTGTCAACAGTAGGAATTTGCAGTTTTTTGTAAATATTTCGAAAACTATTATAGATATGCACTTGAATTTTTGGATAACGGCGTTATAACATCTCAGCCTTGCTCTCATGTAAAAATTTTACTATCTTAGAATTCACTTTTTTAAAAATAATTTTTAAATTTAAAAAAATTATTAATTATTTTTATTTACGAATTTTTATGTGATTTTATGTAAAAAAAAAATAGTGTTCTTTTAGTGAGTGAAAAAAATTTTGAGAAATATTGAATTATTTCCGAGATATCGTCAAAAGTTCGTAAAATTCATTTAACATTGGAATCTCCACTTTTCAAAACCCTATAACACTCGAATTTTTTATTAAAAGTCTAAAAATCTTTTTAGGGGGCAAATTTCATGTCGGGGAGTCGATTCAGCGAAAAAAAATTGCTAGGCGTAATGGAGAAATTTCGAGATTGCAGTTAATTAACTAGGTTAATCTGTTTGTGGATCAGAATAAACCTGACTCCTCGAGACATTTCCATCGACACCAGTTTTGTGAAGAACCGATAATAACTCCCCGAGTTATAGCGACTGTCCGATCTATAAAGTTGCGGACTGTACGTAAAAAACTGTATGATCATGAAATCTCTTGCAGCAAAAATATGCGTGCGAAATTATTTTTAAAAAAAGATAATAATTACATGTTTAACCTACTATTAGTTTTCTTAGAACTGATTTGCTTGAACCCCTCTAAGCATCTGAGCCGTATTTTCCAGTTTCTTATGCTGTGTTCAAAAGTAGATAATTCATATTTATGTGTATAATTTCTTAAACTACCATGGATAAAATAATCTTAAAATTTCAGAGACTTGATTATACGCAATAAATATCCAAATTTTCACTTTAAAAGCAAATTTTTAAGACTTTAAAGCTTATCTACCAAAATAACTAACCGCTTAGAGGGGTGACTTCCGACTTCTCAATGCCTATATTAGGCTATTAAGTAAAACTTAGAAATTTCGTGTTGACGAAAAGAATACTTGTTTCGCCATCTACAAATAAATTTCTATACCATACTACATCATATTTATGTGATCCATAACCATAATTTTAGCAATTACAAACCCCACTTGAGAGAAGAATTTGTACAGGAAATCCAGATTCTATTTCGCATCAACCGTTACGAAATAAGAAACAGTAGCAGCAATCTAAATTCTCAAACAACTATTTTATTGTCTCGTCAGGGCCAAATGACATTGAATTTAAGTAAATATTTAAAGCTTTTCATTAAAAATAATGTATATTAATATTTTATATTCATATTTCCCTGGCATCTCACAGAACACCATGTAACCAAATTTTGGCAATATTTAATATAATTAATTATTTCACTGCCATAAATTTCCAAATTATTTTCAGTATAAACAAGTTTCTCAATCAACTCGAAAAGTGCTCAAGCAATTTACCATCTGAGAACAGATGAAAGAATATGAAGAATTCCCATTTATATAAGAATTCAAAGAATCCCAAGACATTAGATTCAGTGACAACCCACTATTATTTCACTTTCTGAAGAATTACGACTATTATCTAGGATTAATATCAAATTCTTTGATAAGATATCATTACGTTATTTCAATCCAATCCTTACTATACGTGAATTTAGGTACAAAATTACTGGTTCAGCGGCAGACTCATAGGTTTTCTATTCAACAGAAAGAAAGAAAATTCCTCCAGCAAAAGCGAGCCCAAACTGTCTTTCAGATTTCTGAGGAAACTAACTCAGTTCTAAGCTTTCATTAGAAATAATTTCTGTCTTTTTACTTCCCACGTAAGTGAATTAGATTTATTATATTTCTAAGCTTACCTCTCTCTCGAATTCTCAGCATTTCTTTCGCTTTTGAGAGTCGATTATCACTCACTTTGTTCATCATCAAAAAATGTGTTCTGAGAGTTAGAAACGGAAGAAAAAATCTTCTTGAACGAGCAGCAAAAGCATTGCACTAAATGGACTTCTTTTTCCTTGTAAAAGGGCTTGGAAAGGGGAGGGGAGGGTGGGAAGAAGTAAGGAATTTGTACTTTTCATGTAACTTAGCTCTCCGTACAAATGGATAATCAAAAGTTTTTCTGTACCAGAATTGGCAGCGTTATCATCGCTGTTTGTTTTTCTAAGCCAAGGTTTCTGAAATTTTTCCTCCCTATTAATGAAAAATGAATAAGCAGCGCGATTTAAAATAATAATTTGATACTCCTTCACTCGAATTTTAGTTGTCCGATTTCCCTTTCTTCTCCAAATTTTTCAAAAACGGACAATTAAAATAGGACAAAGGTAGTATATTTTAATGAAGCATGATATAAAAGATAAGAATTTTTCATTCAAAGCAATATTTACCTAAAAATTTGGAAGTTATGAAGTAAGGAATTTGTACTTTTCATGTCGCTTAGCTTTCCGTACAAATGGATAGTCAAAAGTTTTCCTGTACCAGAATTGGCAGCGTTACCACCGTTGTTTGTTTTTCTAATCCACGGTTACTGAAATTTTTCCTCCTTATTAATGAAAAATGAATAAGTAGCACGATTTAATATAATCGTATAATACTCCTTCCGTCATACTTCAATTGTCCTAGTTCCTTTCTTTTTCCAAATTAAGAAAATTACAAACCCAAATTTCTGAACATTCGATTCAGATAGCTGGCCATAAACTTTTTAAGTATAGGCATGTGTAAGTAAGTGCCTAATCTAAATTTCAAACCTGGCCGCCAATTCTCGTTCATCGAGAAATTCGTTTACATGTGCGAAAGATTTCAGTTCTGAGTAAGTAATGAAAAATATAGCAAAAATTGATACAACAAAAATCGATGGAAATAATCATTAACATTTGCCCCAAATGGCGAAAGATTATTTGGAAAGAAACGGTTAACTCCCATCCGCAATACATTGCGATTCGGAATTGATATCCAAAACACGACTCATAACCCTTATATTTAAATGACAGGCTTGGGAGTCAATATAAGACAAATGAGCTGACGTTTGGATGTTCCCATTAATTTCGAAATAAATAAATGAATCCTTTATGTTTTGAAAACCAGACAGCTAAAGATGTATAGAGGAAGTATATTTTAATGGAGCATGAGAAAAAGAACTTCTTACTTTTCATTCAAAACAATATTTACCTTAAAATTTGGAAGTTATGGATTATATAATTTTAAGGCAGGTTGTATATAAAACACTGAAAGCAAATAATTTAATTCAATAAATTTTTCGGAAACACTTAAGCATAAATAAAAATCTAAAAAACTAACAAGCATGATAAATAGTTTGAAACGATTTTTAATTACTTTTTTTTATTTTTACAGAAATTGAAACA
Organism: Araneus ventricosus; assembly: GCA_013235015.1. NCBI lineage: Eukaryota > Metazoa > Arthropoda > Arachnida > Araneae > Araneidae > Araneus > Araneus ventricosus. The sequence goes on along the minus strand of BGPR01000165.1, from coordinate 282,256 downwards.
CTTCATTTGCAATGAAGAAGTGGTTTTTCTTCTATACAAAATATTTCGAATGAATTACAGTTTCCTACATTATTAGACAGGTATCATTCCTCTTTGGTATAATTTAAGAAAACGTATAATTTATGTTCTGAACATAGTATATGAAAAATAATTCTTAAGAAATGTAAAATCCCATTAAATGAAAGTGTCTTACAAATCATGAAACAGAATTTTATTTACGTAGAAATCTAAAAATTACTTCCATGGAATAAGAATCTGTCAAGAAATAATGGAGTGTGAACGTCTTTTAAATTTAATAATTTATCTGCACCAAACAACTATTCATTAAATCTCATCTTCATTTTTGCTGATTTCGGTGGAGTATTCTGTCCAAAATTTCGTAACACGTTTTTTCTTAAATCATTATTTCCTACATGCAAATTTTATTCATTACTTATTTTCCACACAATTAAAATTCTTGTTACGCTTTTCAAAGCATCTGATGAGCACTTTTCAATACCCGTTAATACATAAATATTTCTTTAATTTCTGAACAAACATTTACTGATTGTTATAAATTTAATTTCTTCCCGAGCAACAAAAATAAAATATCATGAAATACAGTATCTAATTGCTCTTTTTAAAATATAAAATATCATGAAATAAATTTAAGGCATTTAGATTCCAATAAACTATATTTTTAAGATTCAGTTATAAATCAGATTGAAAATTGAAAAAAGATTTGATGGAAGTAATTTCAATAATTATTTGATTTGTGGATTTCCATCAAACTTCGTGTCATCGCATGTTTTACAATCGTACCAATTTTTTCCCATAGCTAAAGAACTTGTAGACATTGTAGACTATATATATGTAATCCAATACCATCAGTATGACTGGAATATGGGTTTGGTATATCTTAGCATATAATAAAATCCAACTAGAATATGAAATTCACAGATACCGGTAGCATACATATTTCAACATAGGCCTCACCATGTATTGCGGCACGAGTCCAATCCGCCGTGAACAACCAGCCTAACATGCTTCATATTAAACAAGCCTTACCCCTCCCTCATGAAATCTGAAATAAGAATAGGAGCCTTTTCAAATAACAGCAGGCGGAGCAAAGCGCAATCTTTCACCTTAAACCAAAGCCTGAAGTAACTGGTGTAGGAAGATATATCTGTATAATCTAAAAGGGACAGAGAATAAAGAAAAAGAGGCAGTCGCTAAGTCAAGTATACAGTCAACGTTTGTTTAAGCTCACTACCTGAAAACGGAAATCTAAGGCCCAGGGAGGGGGTAAGAGACAGTATGATATCAAGGGGGAAGGAGGTCACGGATTCGAATATAGTCTTGCGGAAATAAAAGAAAATCGATTGTCTTCGCAAACGATAAAAAAAAGTAGAAAATAAGTAAAAAGAAGAATGGGAGGTTTTTGAGGTTGGATACTTTCTTTTCTTTACTTTATTCACTTTAATTAACGGTTATGCATCGTCTATTTTTACATACCTGAAGCAAAATGGCTTAATTGTTAACGAGCGTACTTTTGTATGAGAAAAAATAGAAAACATTGGTGTATTTTAAAATATTAAAAAAATTGCAGCATCTCTGCATTGTCATTTCCATTTATTTTCATGATTATTACAAGCGTATTAGTTGTGTAGAATTTCTTTAAACTTATGCGAAAGGATTAACAACTTGAGATTGAAATTTATACGACCTCCTAATTTGGTGACACTTCCTATTTGGGGAATTTACTGTTATTTCAATCAACATAAAAACATAACGAATGTCTGAGAATCTTAAGAGTTTGTCCTTTAAATAGATTGCTAGTAAGTCTTACTTGCATATTTAAATATCAAATATTCAGTGCTTCACTGCAAGAATTTAACAATTGGTAGTATGTGGATGGTTTAAAACTGCTTATCTGTTGTTTTTGGTTATCTGTTGGAATTATAGTTTATTTTTTATTTTATTTCATTTGTTTATTTAATTATTTATTTATTGACATTTTATTTGTCCACCTTCAAACTCTTTGACAGCTGTGAATCCGATAAATGCACAAACGTAAAAGAAACTCTAAAGATTCTAAAATTTGTTTTCATGATATTACTCCCATCAAAATTGGATATCCTTCTTTCTACAACAGAATCCGTAAACAAGAACCAACTTTCAGTTTTTGCTAATTTAAAGATTTTTAAAAGATATCATATGAAATTTGATTTTGAAAAAGAAAGTTTATAATTAATGAAATTCATGAAATCTGTGATAAGTCCATTATGCGTACAAATTTACTTACAAAATAAATGTGCTATTGTTATACGTAATTATGCATACGTTATGCAACGTACAAATTTACAGCAGGAAATTCATGAGAATGTGTGAAGTTTCTAGGTTAATTAAGTATTCTAGGATAATTAAAGAATTTCTTTGTGAAATAAATATATTATATATATATTGGAATACTATGATTTTTATGTCATTTATATTTCTTTTTGCATTTCAACAGTATTTAACAAAAGTAGTTGATTCAGTGGATAAGCTATGAATAAAACTTAAAAAAACCAATGTTCTTCAGTGAAACTGATGTTTAATTCAAAGCATTTGGTAATTTCAGATCTAAAGATTTTAGCTTAGAAACTATTGCAGAGGTCTAAATTTCTTATTTGCGTTACCAAAATTCAGATACATGTGACCATTAATAACTTAATAAATTTGGTAACACATTTATGGGAACTACATAATAGAAATTAATTCAGTAATTTCCAAGATCCCTTCATATAAATTGTGGATTATTTTTGTGCAGTACATTTCTTTAAGAATAATTATTTGAAGCATGCACAGATTAAGAGATAATAAAGTATGTTGAACACAGAGAATATATCGGTTTGAAAATTAAATCTATTGCTTGAAGTTTGCGTGTATCATCTATTATGCAAGCAGCCTCTCTCACCAGCCAATCACCATTTTAGTGGACAATCAGGCGAGTGTCTAAGTGGCAGCTAACCCAAGAAACAGAAACACAACAGCTAGAGATATCTACAAGAGCCTTATTGCGAATAAGTATATACACATTTCTTGGATCAAAGCTCACGTGGACTACGAAGGAAACGAGGAGACGGACAGACTGGCAAAAGAAGCTGCGGAATCTGTTAGAGACCAACGATCTGTTAAGGCTCTGATCTCCTCCCTGAAATCAATCTTCAAGAAAAAATGATGTAGGACTGGCAGTCTGACTGTGAAGATGAAGATACGGGAGGTCCACATTTAACATCCTGCCAAGAGTCTCGACTCATCCATGCTGTTGGAAAAGGGAAGAAATCCTGTTTCTTACAGGGCACGGCCCATTTCCCTCATACCTGAAAAGGTTTAACCTTGCATCGATTCTGTCTGTATCCTTCCACATGACTGAACCGGAACAGCAACATGAGCTAATCTGGTTTTGCAACGTCGCTTCCAACAAAGGCGCCTGACTTAAAATCCAACGATTGCTACGTCATTTTAATGAATTTCAAGACCTTTTCCGAATAAATCCGTGATTAACTTTCACTTCAAGCTTTTTCTATTATCTGCAAACCGACATTGGGAATTTGTTCCGTCAACTTCGTCTAAGTGATAGCGCACCTGAACTATTCTCTGCCTCATAACCTCCACTTTATGGAGGAAGGAACAATCAACAGAACAGACACACATATGCTTTAACACTCGCACATTAACTTATTTATGTGGACTTCTTTGTTTGATTAGTTTTTCTTTTTCTCTTTTTTGTTGTTATTGTCCATTTCATACCCACTTTTTCAAACTGTATTTTCATTTTAACTGTTTTTGTTTGTATATAGTTTTATATGATACTCTTCTATGTTTCTTGTATATTAACCCAGAATTTTAGATTTGTATTTTTGTAACCTTTTTCATACCTCTGCCTCCGCCATTATTTGCTAGACAGTTAAGTAGCGTCTTCCGATGTCTCACCCACTTCATGTCCGCAGGGGCAAGAAGTGGTATTCTGTTCTGTATCATCTATTCCTGGTAAATCAGTAAATGCTGTGAGCATTTAATTTAACTGAAAATTTCCGAGTCATATCAAATAAAAGGCCAAACGTTTTCAATAGTTTGAGGAAATTTTATGCATTAATGTACTTCATATAATCTTTATTTCTATATGTAATCAAAAAGCGAATAAAAACAGTTAGCAGAAGCTTATGAAATTTATGTCCATTTTATAAGGTCCTTCTTAGAAAGTATTTTCTGTGCAAAACAGTTTCGTTTGAAAGAAAGCAAAAAGCAGGAAATATAATGCATGAAAAATTATTCAACTTTTAATTTATTTTAATGAAGAATAATAAAGACTTTATCCTTGCTATTTTAATTTTTTCAGAAATAAAGATATGAATTCATTGCATTGTTAGTCCATATACGCTAAGCATTTTATTCCTAGCATATTTTTATCAGTATTTTTTAAACAGAAAGATTATGTTATTATTTCTTCTACCACAGAGCTTAGTGAGCTGTACATAACTGTTATAAATATTTGGAATAAATACTTCTCTTTATCTTATTACGAATGAATGAAGAGTAAATAAATATACACAAGACAAACAACTGTTAATGCTATTAAAATAATTTCAGTATATGGCGTTCGTGTGTTCCAGGAAAAGCTTGCAGTAACAACAAAGATATCAATTATTCATTCCTAACCATTCTTGATCTTTATGAATTTTTTTGTTCATAAGTGCTTGTGATGTTATATGTATTTGTTTTAATAAATTAATATGAAAATTTGATTATTAAGAATGACTTAGATTACACCGTATTTCAATGATACACTTAATTTCATTTAATTTGGTATCATAAAATAGTTAATATAATGAGCTCAAATTATAATTTTATTTACATTAAGGAGCTAAATACTTCACTTATTGCTAATCGGCAACTGTGTAACTTTAAATAATAATTATTATTAGTTTGCAGAAACTTGATATATTTTATTTACCCACGCGGTACATTCTTTACATTAATGGTTAAAATCAAGAAAACATCCATATAATTGTTTTGTTTAAACGTGTGTATCTGATTCATCCAGACATTATTGATTAATCCATTAATCTTTAATCTCTGTAAGTTTTCAAATTTTTCATTGCACTTAAATCAGAAAAAGGTTCGTTTACAATTATTAAATTTGGTTCAAAATAACATTATAATAATTCAACACATATTTATCTGAGAAAAAAAATAATGACGGTCATCAAGCTTTTTAGGAGACATACGACTGTTAAATTTCGAAAATTTTCGATTTTTTGAAAAACATTTATATTATTCTCCAGTTATTTTTGAACAATTTAAAATAATCCGCGTTAAAAAATCCAATAATTATGAAAGTTATGAAGGAAAAGGTATCAGCTGTTCAACATAAACATTGAAAAGCTCCATATCTTTAAAGCACTGTGTCTCAAAATGTGTTTTTTTATATTGCGCGCACAATATCTCAAGAACTGTTGAATTTTCTGAATATGTATTACGCTATATTCTACATATTGAACCACAATTTGTGTACATTTTCTCTCCAAAGAAGTTTCGTTGGGGGGATAGAAACGTTGAAATTTTAACTATTTTTAACACTTTATTTTAAATTGGTATATAAAATAGAAATTAAATTTATATGTAAATAAATTGTGGTTCAATTTCTTAAACAGACTGTTACCCAAAAAATTGTGTTTAGACCAATATTTTATCCATAATCATGCGCGCAAGGTGACTATTTATTTTTTCTCAAAAAATTATATCCATCTTTATCACTCTCTCAAAGAAATACATACAAATATTAAGGTTTGAAAATCTGTCTACTATAACAGAAAGAATAGATATATTTCTAGAAAAAATTGAGTTTGTGAAATATATTATTTCAGAGATGCAATGTATGGAATTTGACAGTTTTCCCCCTATTTTTTCGAGAGGTTTAAGAGTCGTATGTCCCTTTAATAACTCGGACAAACTATTAAAAGCTTATTCCGAATTCAAATCCGAAAACTAATTTCATTGAAAATCTTGACATAAATTAACAGTCTTTTGTGCTTTTTGTACTCGAGTATTTTTTTAATAGCAAACCAAAGAAATGGAACTTCTGAAAGTATGAAGCAGCATACGCATTAAATAATGCATGAAACTGAACAAAAATATCTTATTCAAGGAATCAATATACATAAATTTCGATAGGAAATAATCAATTCAAATTTTTTCGATAATTCAATGGAATCCTTTGCTGATTTGAACTTTATTACTGAAAACACAATTATTTATGGAACTAAGAACATTCTGAAACAAGTATGTAAATAAGAGTGTTAATAAGAGAAGATGAAAGAGCAAAATGAATAAAAAAATATAAGATTAAAATTTTAGATCTAAGATTAATTGGCAAGTCCCTTTTAAAGGTGTGATATTAACTCAGACGGATAAATATTTTTCAGTAAGTTTGGAAAATTGACCTTTTTTCTTACCTTTGAATGCGGGTCGGTACAACTGCTGTACCAGACACAAGTGAGAATTTCACTCCCGCATTCAACGCAGTTCTTCTGGCTTAAGTCCCCGTAGCCTAAAGGTTAATGTCGCTGGCAAAAAATAAAATCATTGATGTGTAAAAAAAAGTTTCGGGTTCCTCTGAAATTTGTTACTTTCAATGTATATTTTCTGATTATAAATATACTTACTGCCTATACAAAGATTACAATGCTTAAAATTCTTGTTTTAGTAATATGAGGAAACAAACTTACACTTTCTTCGATTATTGTTCAAGTTGAAAAGCAAGATAAAAATAGAATACTTTATTTTCCAATTTAATTTTTTAAAACTGTTTTCCAATGATTTTACCTATTCCATGAATATTTGCAATTTAAAATCTTTTAATGTTTTGTTTTGGGTTAAAATTGGGGCTTTTATATTTATTCTGCTCATTTTCTGCTGCTTGTTTTGATTTGTTCAGAGTTAGCTCATTTTTATATACTATATCATGATCTTTATCTATTACAGTATTTTACCTATGTTTTGTAATAGATTGTTCAATTGTTTGAAAATAACTGTCATAAAATTAGTTTCATTTGTTTATTATTCTTTTTTATGAATAATTTTAATACTCTGTACGATAAAAATCTAAATTTTGGATCAATTGCTCTGAAATTATATTTTAACGCTCCTTATCTAGATCTTCTATCTATACGTTTTCATGTATTTCACAATGCCCTACATTCATTAAGCTCTTTTATAGATAATATGTAAACCTTCTTAAGTACCTAACTTGTTTACTCAGATTACTGAATGTATGCTTTTCATTATAATCTTCCAACAGCCCGCTTTTAAAAGTTAAACGTTCAAATATTTTAATTGTCAATAACGACGTTCGTTAAGCTAAAACCTGCCTTTTAAAGGGAATAAACAATGAATGGTAAATGTCACTTAGTTACCATGAATGTGAATTAGTATTAGAAAGTTTGTGTATTACTTATTAAAGCTAGTATAAAGCTTTATAGAGATAATGAACATGGCTGAATTACATAACCACAATAGCAGACTTCGAATGAGATAATGAGTGTTTAGGTTAATATCGCACAAGAGCATGCTTGGCTGTTCTGCACCAAACTTATGTCTACAGAATTCAAGATAGTATGCAAAATTGTGCTTAAAATTCTAATATATCTTTCAACATATCTTAAGGAGAAAAACGTTTCAAAAAGTTTAAAAGCAAATAGACTTGCAGATTTTACATTAAAGATAAGATACGGAAGAAAACGAGACAATATATACCGTTGTTAAATCAAAATTATACTTAGACCCGATTTAAATTTCTCACTCTGAGCTGCAACTCACTTCAGAAGTTGTAACACTAGAGTCAAGTCGCCCTGTTATTGGTAATACTATGTATATTATCAAATATAGGTTTGTGCATAGTTGTTCAAAACCAACAGCCAATGACAACCCTAAAAATATTTAGACAAGAAGTTCAATTCATTAACCACAACAGGACAAACTTTAAGGTAATGTTGGTGGAAAAAAGCAGTAAATAAATGGAATTTTTCAAAATTGCAGAAAATAACCATATTATTTTTAGAAGCAAGTTCACTACGATTATTTAGTGGCACGATTGTACACTTTCTTGTCATTTGGTAAGCACGGTCTTCCTAAATTCTTCTTTGGATTCACTTTTAAAGAAAGATTATACTGCAATCTTACAAATTGCCGACTTCGTACCTCATTGTTTTAGGTAGATAAAAGGCAGAAATCGCATTGGGCAAGCTCTGGACTCTCGGGTGATTTATATCTATACTTACAACTAAAAAACTCTACTGTATAATTTTCATGGCTTTAAGCATAAGCACGTGAATTAAAAATGTTTAGTGCATTGTTATAATTACACAACAAGCAGAACTAACCGCCTAAATCACATGGTTTTGATCAGAAATAAGAGCGCCACTGTATTGGGCCAGCCTAAGTATAAAATGATAAGCTTTAGCAATTAGTTTAGTTATATTAACGTCCCATTTTGAAGCAACACGAGGGCTACTTTGGGACGGACCTCATAATTTAGAACCGCTAGCAGATGACGAATTCAATACCGGGGCTGGTACCCCTCTTGCTAATATGCAGTAAACTGCTTTTGTATTACATGCTGCATCTTCGGTATGCGGCTAAAAGTCACTAAATGTTAAAAATAAGTTTAGTTTAGTTATATTAGCATGCCGGTTTAAGGCAACACGAGGGTTATTTTAGAACGGACCTTGCAATTTTGAACAACGGTCAGATGACGAGGACGACACCTGGGCTGGCACTCCCTTTCCAAGCTTCCGCACCACATCAGCGGGAGGGCGTTTGGTCACTGCATATGATTTAATTTGCAATGGGCCCACTACACGGCGAATCTTCAGTGGAATCGGGTTTCGAGCCTGGAACCCTCCGCTCCCGAAGTTGAGACCTTACCACTAGGCCGCCGTGGCCTCTCTTTAGCAATTAAATTCTGTCAAATAGTTTGGATGAAGTGTGCTTCAAAATAAAGCATATAAAGAATATTATAGTTACTAGGATCAGAATGAAACACATTTAATTTAGTACACCAAACATTTTAAAATAAGAATATACTAGATATGTCACTCTAATTATACAAGTAAATAATAAAAATAAAATTGCTTGCTTCCGTGCTAAGAGTCACTCTTGTCCATCTATTTTGCCTTGATTTTCCAAATGGGATATTAACAGTCTTGAAATTCAGTCTGAATAGCGGTATTTTACATTGTTAATTGATGAATCAACTTCCGATAATCATTTCTAGCTCATTAAGTTGACTCAGCAATTCCGTGGTGATTGCATGGTTTTTGACGGACGTTCCTTTTCCTGTATCTATGCTTATAGAAGCAGAGTGTTTTCTTAAGGTCCTTGATTAAATGCGGCTTATTATTTTCATAATTTAAAATTTCGTAATTACTTCTCAATCCTGCTAATGCGGCATTTAATGTTAAACCATTGAAATACATTTTGACTGCAGCTTTCTTTATTTCTTTTGGGGCTCTTTATTTGCTATGCATTATTTATGTACGCATGCATTACCTTTATATACAGTTAGACACTCATGAAATCTCCGAGAAGTCTGCACGAGAAAACGAAAATAAATTAAACTATGTAGTTGAGTATATAAATTATAAAAGTTCCATTGTATATATCCATATAACAGTTCCATTTAAATTTATGATAGAGGAACAAAAAGGATATTTTTATATCTGTCTAGACTATTAGAAATCTTGGTTTATATGTGTAAAATTTGAAAATTATAGGATTTCGCTGCACTTTAGTATAAACGTATCAATATAAGTAATATTATTTATAATAAATCATTGCATTATCCTTACAGACATCTACACATACACGAAAACTTCGATAGATTTACCACCTGGAAACGAAAAAAATGAAACTCCTTTGTCAAGATATAAGTTACAGAAGCTCTTCTGATTAATTATATCGCATAGAAATAGAAATAAAGGAAATTTTTTCTCTCTTGCCTTTTCTCTGTTTTACCAATCTTAGATTGTTTGTAAATTGGCAAATTATAAACGTCTGCTGCGCTTTACTACAAACGTATCTGCATACGACCCTTGCAAAGGGAATGACAGATACTTTGCGCCTTTTAATATCTCAGGCATGATTAAACCTTCTTCTAATGCCACATATATTATTTGGTCAAATTCTTGAGATTTATTATAAAAATTGGGAGATACCGAAGATAATAGTTTATTCATTTCTAGTTAACTAAATGTTGATATTTCTTCAAACCACAAAACATTACTATTACTATTATAAAGAGAATTTTATACAACTAAAGAAAATAACGAATCGCCAAATACGTGCTCTTTATATAACACTAAGCAGTTCCCTTCTATTTAAATTTATTTTTAAAATTGTTCTTCATAATGAACTTAACCCATGCATTTATTTCGAGTATGTACTGCTAAACAAGATTATGTTTCTAGCTTTTAATACTAAATAAATTTTAAAACCTAAATATAGATTGCCCACCTGAATATAGCAATTATCATTGTTACTTTAGAGAACATGTTATACAAATAAAGAAAAAAAACGCATTATTAATTAGATGTCCTTTTTATAGCTCTACGCAGGGTGCTTTCTTTTGAGTTTATTTTTAGAATTTATAATGCATGTTCGACCTAATCTTGGAATTTATTTTAAGCATGTATTGCCGAACAAGGTTATATTTCCTGCTTTAAATAATAAATAAATTTTACAACCTAATTATATATCGCCCACCTGAACCTCAACAGATGGCTTCTGATTATATTTCGGAGAAAACAAACCAAACAACCGAGCATTCGCTACAAAGTTTTCCAGAGAAAATTGGTCTAATTGACAAATTATGATCATAGTACTGTGACTGAAATATCATCTATAATAATGACTTATTTGAAACCTAATAAGCTATCTGAATTCCAAATTAGTCCTCGCTTCATCAAGGATATCGGATACATGCTTGATCAATTTCTACAGACGCACTCTCATGGAAATGGGAAGTGCGCTGTGCATCTTTAATGATGAGGGTATAGAATACATAGGTCGCTACAGTTTAAATTTGATGAATAACCGTGGACAATTGTTGTATCATTAACATCAAGGATAGCCAGAAATTAAGTACGAGCTATGAATTCAATATTATGTGGGAATTAATCGTTTTATCTTACCCTGGAAGAATTAAGTGTTTCTCAGTGTTTCAAAAGATGTTAATTCTAAATGTTAAGTTAAAATAAAACGTGTTTTCAAATTTAAAAGAAAAACAGTTGGTTCTACTGATGCAAAAAAAAAATTCCTTTTTTTCCCTCTTGTGTCATGTCCTTTTGTTGTCATCATCCTTTCCTTTCTCTCATGTCAATTCCATGATAAATTACTTTTACGGATTAAAGTTATGGTTTGAGAATTGAAAAACCATTTCATGCAGTAAGGTCGATATATAATTTTTAAGGATAATCATATTTTAGTTTCATCCAAACTCAGGTTAAACAAAAATGCTATGACTATTTTGTGATGTAAAAAAAAACAAAAATGTTTTGACTATTTTAAAGGAAATAAAGTGTTGTTTTTCGTCGTGATGCACTATTTTATCTATGATATTGAGGGGTCGAAATCACCAATGAAATTTTGAGTTCTTTTCATATAAACAATTTGCAGTAATTCCTTTTATTTTTAAAATGAAAAAATAGATTTTTACACAAATGCCGTAATAAATAGCTCTTATGGGAAATAAATATTTATTCTATTCTTTTAATTTTACATCTATCCGCAGATGATAAGTAGAAATATCCTTTAAATTGATTAAATGTTTCAATTAATCAATTTAAAGGATATTTCTGCTATTCTTTTGGACTTATTCTGAACTATAATGCGTCGATTACTACTTTCAAAGTCATTTTTTGTAGTCAAAATTGTTAAACAGTAGAATCGAATCGAATATCGAATTTTTTAGAGAAGAAATAGAAAATTTTTGAATGAAAATGTCTAAGAGCATCTTTCTTAAATAAAGTATTTTCGGTTAAGTGGGAAAATATTTTTAAACAATTTAAAAGAGTGCTGCTTATTTGAGAAAAATAATTTTTATGATTATTCATTTCATCCAATAATTTATTTGTGACCGTTTATTTATGTACCCCATTCTTTAAACTTCCTCACGTCACCAGAAGGACTTTTGATCAGCGCAGACAGATTTTACATGTACTAAGTCCACATACAAGACGAATGTTTGGCTAAATCGGTTGTTTAATTTCAAACACAGCCTAGAAATTAAGACTATGACACTAGCCCATACGGGCCTCAAAGTCTCCAAGAAAGACCTCTTATATATATAATACTGGGTATATTATATTAGGCAAATTTAGCAAACATAGACACGAATGACATATTTTTAGAATCCAAAAGGCGTTGGTTTCACCTAACATTTGGTTCCCACCTCTCACAAGAAAATCAATAAACGATTCTTACACTCTTTTTCAATTTAACTGTAGATATTTTGGTAATCTTCAATATATATTGCGACAACTCAACTTATGTCAACATGCAATGCAAATACAGGACAGTGCTGCTTCTCTATTTGCGTTTACCTCCGGAAGTTTACATTTCAAACCGAACGAAATATGTATACTAATCCTACTAAAATCCTACTGCAAGCATCAGAAACTTTTTTCAAAGATACAGTAGAAAAACCCGAATGTTGTAAGTTGTTGGATGAAAAAGCAATATCCTTAAAAGAGAGTCACTCTGTTTCTTGAAGTTGTTGGTCTCAGACCTTTCGGTTGGATCCAATTTCAGATTATGAAATAATCTGTTTATTTGACGTGGAAATTCAAAGAATCAATACCGATAGCTGTTAGTTGTAGATAAGCATAGCACTGAATCAACAATCTGTGAATTTATTCAGAAATGTTGTACTCCGAAGGCAGCACGTTCTTTATGATTGTAAAGCTGAACAGAAAACTTTCTTTGATCCGAAAAAGTAAATTTGAAAAATATTGAAAGCTGAAAGCAGAAAAAACAGTCTGACAATCATAAGTATTTTCTAAAAATACATAGTTTAAAAGTAGAATAAAAATAATCCAACATAAACTTAAGATAAATGCCTTGGTGTTTGATTTGTGTGTGTGTCAACTTTTACATTACTTAGATAATTTAAAATAAGAATTCATTAAAAATGAATAATGAACCAGTAACAAATAAATAATTCTCAACAATTATTTAAAAAAAAACTATGAAACAGTAAATAGAATTAGGAAAGAGCCTGCTTTTTTATGCACGTGTTTTCTATCTAACGTTCAAGACATTTATGTGTAATTTTAATATAAATCATGCAAATGCAAGGAATAATTGAAAATCAATTATTCCCAATTAAAATTATTTGATATTTTTGTTCATATTATATCTTATGCTGTTTAAGTATATTCGAATATTATTTGAGAATTTTTTGAATTCAGATCTTTCTAACTAATACAATAGCAAAACGATTTCACAGAATGCCTTTGCTTATCTGGAGGGGGTTAATACACGTATGCTATCTAAGTGAATTAATTATAGAGCGAATGCATGGCAGCAATAAATCTTACAATTTCAGATTTCAGATTCACGTTATGTTTTCTCCCCATAACTGAGCTTGTAAATAGAAGCTGAATTTTGGAAAGATCGTATTTTCTTTCGATATGGTGCTGCTGCTTTAAAAAGTAATCAAGTAAAGTAGTATTCAAGTAAAAAAAAATCATATAATTTAATGATCTCACAGAAATGAAAAAAATTATTTAGTATACATGAATGGAATATTTCCTGCTGTTAACAATCTTAACTGGTGAAGTAATCACCCTAACTCTTTTTCTTTAACCTTCTGAGGACAAAAATTGTTTCTTAAAACACTTTTAATTAGCAAAATTTCCCTGTGATTTTTGTTTTTCTTTAATTATTAGATTTTTTGTACAACTAATTATCAAAAACCAACAAATTTATTTTAAATTTTAATTTTTTTCCTTCCTAGTTAGTATTGGTTAAAGGAAGGAGTGCGTTTTGGTTTTTAAAAAAATATTTTTGTTTTAAGGGCGTGATAATCAAAACATATTAACCCAGGTGTCTGGCTTTTTGCAACCTCATGGTAATACAAATTTAATCGCTTGAAGCTAAAAGGTTTAAGGGATAATCTATTAAGCCTTATATCTTGAAAGGGAGCGTCACATTAATTAACGGAAAGATTTCCATGTCTTCCTGGAAGTAAACTCATCTCTTCAAGCTCAAAGTCCTCTCGAATTAAGAAAATTCTTCTCTCGTCCGGAGAAAAAAATCTTGGAGTTATGGTAGAAGGTCGATTAGTCGCGTAAAAAATAACTAGGATAAACAAAAGGAGTTTTTATAACTGTAGTTATGGACGAAGTCTTAAGCTCCATTTGTTTAAAACTCTCTTAATAGTAATGACTCAACTTTTTCAGGAAAAAAATAGTAATAATAAGTTGTTGTTTTGCTTTCGTAAAACTTCAGCTCGCTGTAAAAAATACTCTAATAAATGGGTTGAAGCGCATAAAAAATCCTAACTGCATAGATATATTGCTATAGATAAATGGGTGCAGACAAAAAACGCATCATCTGTAACACACATATATTTTTTCAGGAGGACAGCTCTAAACATCAACACAAAACCTATCGAAATCAAATTAATAAATCAGTTTTGCCTCCCTGTTCCAGCTTTTATTTTATAAAATCAACGAACCATCATTGAATTTATGAGAAAAAAATGCTGTAACAAACGTGTTGAAACGCACGAAAAAACAAAAAAAAAATCTTAACTGAAAAATGTTTTTTTACAAACGACGCAGATAATTATTTGTATATTCACTTCTCATGTGCAGATAATTTTTCAGCAGAAGATATTTAGATATTAACGAACAGATGGAGCCTAGAAATCAACTTATTAATTCAATTCTTGAATATCCCCAATTTATAAGCGTCATTGCTTAAACAAATTAAACACTTGTTCGAAATCAGTAGCCTTAAGCCGACTTATTCGAGTGATCAAGTCACGCAAATAGACTGATATTTTCCACGATCCTTGTAATTAGAATCTAAAATAATGAAGCTCTAATTGAATTTCCACAAAGTCTTTTCACAAGAAATTTCGGAAATTGGATTTGACCAATCGAGAAGGAAAATCGGTACGCCTTAACTTTATTTCCACTATAAGTCAGAGAATAGAAATGTTACCAACAGATCAATTTAACTTATTTAAGACACAGGAAAGTATAAGGCGGATAATATTTTACACGATGTGTTTGTTGCCTGACGATCAATTTGAATCGATATCTTAACTTAATTATATTAACGTCTCGTTTTGATTGAACATGAAGGATATTTTTGGACGGACCTCGTAATTTTGAACCACAGTCAGATGACGAGAATCACACCTGAGCTGGCACTCCCTCTCGAAACTTCCGCGCCCTCCAGGGGGAGAACGTTTGGCCGCTGTGTAAGATTTAAGGTGCAACAGGCTCTAAACACGAAGGATCTTCAGTGGAATCGGGTTTCGTGTCTGGAACCCAACGGTCCCAAAGCCGAAACTTTACCACTAGGCTACCGCGGCCCGAAACCCATATCTGAGCGGATTATACGTCCTTACACAAATATCTTAAAAGTCACAATTTCTATTTTTCAAATGAAATCTTTGTGTAGCACCTTATCCATCATAATTATGTTTTATAAATTTAGAAAATCATTGCAGAGAAGCATTTTCTTCCTTTCGCTAACGATATTTGTGAAGTTAAGAGTTACTTAGTAAATTACAACATTTCAAAAGAGACAACTTTTTATAACTTGTATTTTAATTCAGAACGGATCTTACACATATGGAATTTAATCCTTGAATTCTTAGATAAAAAACCTGAATTTTAAAAAGCTGACTGAAACCGGCACGTATTCATAATTTTTTAAGTCATGAAAAATATCATCAATAATCGGTAAATCTTCGTTTTCATACAGAGTGTTAAAATTTAACGCATCTTTCCATGCAATCTTAATGCAATAATATAGATTAATCCCAATGTGTTCTAAGTGGATAACTATGTGAAACGGATGATATTCTTTTTTTCACAGCCAGTCAGTAAAATCCAGCTGTTTTTCTTTTCGAGGAATCATTTTGAACAAATTTAGTAAATTGTACACATTTTTGAAAACCAGAGTCTTTTTGCCTTTTGAAAAGTCAGACCCAGTAATAATTATTATCAGTTATTAATATTGTAAAAGACTTCTAACGAATCTAACACTATTTATTCAATATAAAAAAGGGCATAAATTTGAGGAGCCACTGAATAGTATTTCCATAAACATATGAAGGCATTAGAGCATCGTAGAATTTTACAGTAATAGTAATGGTCTTCATACCTTTTGCATTTGACTAATTTTTGCATACAAATTCATAAGTTTAAACATACTTCGACATATACAATGCATTTTTTTGACTCGGGAATAAAACTGGCATATCTTTCATTGCTTGGGAAAAGCAATTCATTTTGTTGTGAATTTTTAAAAATATTAATATGTTTCAAAATTTTCTGATATCTGTTTCTGATGTCGTTGTATTGCCTAACTTATTTCCGTTTCAAAGACCAATGTTTTCATATGATAGATTCATGCATTGCTCAAAATCTGCTATATTCTAAAGTATCAGCTCAGCATTTTACATCTTAATCATTATAAAGCTTAAAAATAGAGTTAAAATTGATTCATCAAATTTCTATCAATAGTGAAGTATTGAAACAAATTCGCATGATATTAATATCAATGATTTATATCTACAGCTGCACTAAATTTGAAACAGAAGCTCACCTAATGGTCCGATATTTATAGTCCGATCATTTAGCCCGATGAGAATAGAAAATAGTTATATTGATTTAAAATATCAGTTCGATTTTAATTGCTTTAATTTAACAGAGTTTTGAAATCACAATCCTGTGAAAAATTTCTTTCTCTCATTCAACATTTCTAAAAATTCTATATTTAACACAGATGCAAATCAATTAATTTTTATACATTGCTTTTCTTCATGAGTTACGTAACAATAATACTTCTACAGGAAGGCATATTCTATTAAGAAATATATCAATGTATGATCATTATCATAATGAATGATGAGTTTCTTTTCTAGGATAGTGTATTATTTTATTTTTGCATCCTTTTGAAATAGAAAAAGGATGTTTCGTAGTTTCTGCTATAATTGATTGCGCATGCAAATAAATAAATATATTAATTACTTTGATATTGTTTTGATTATGTTTTTCAAGATGTTGATATAATGCTTTTCTGATAATGATAATTAAATTATAAGTTTGATATAATGTTTTTCTCTCTGAATTAAGTAGCGATAATACTTCGAGAGGAATGAATATTCTTACTAAGAAATATATCAATGTAGTATCATTATCATAATGAATGGTGAGTTTCTTTTCTAGGATCGTGTATTATTTTATTCCTGCATCCTTTTGAAACAGAAAATGGATGTTTCTCCTTATAACTGATTGCCCATGCAAATAAATAAACATATTAATTACTAAGATTGATAGGTACAAATAACAAAACGTCCTTCAGAAGATAGAATCCTATTCCCAACTATTATGCGTGAAAGAAAAATGTAGCATTTCTCTGTTTTCATAGAAATTTCTGGAAGCCCATCCGAACCTAATCACACTCGATCCACATCCGAATACCTATAGAGACATGAACAGGTATTCATCAACTCCAGAGTTCCCTTCCCTCGGCTCTTCAAAACAAATAGAAGAGTAATTACTAAAGCAACATGAGCGCAACCTTCAATTTCAGTTATTATTTATGAAGACGAAAGCTAGCCTTACGTAACAAATCTGTTTATCCCTCTGCCTCCTCTTGAAACCACAGAAATACACATTTCCTGAAAGCTTTACGAAAGCTTCTGATATGAAAGGCACTTCAATCGATAGTGTTCGTACAGAGCATTTCCTGCCATCAGGTTTTTCGAAAGAGAAATTGCAGTGAAAAGGATGCCATATAATAGAGCTATGAGGGTGCTTTAAGAAACTCTACTTTTATCTTGTCCTCTTGCTGAACAGAATCGTCATAAAAGTCATGAAGTGAACTAGTGCTCGACTCACTAAATAGAATAGTGCTCGACTCATGAAACAGACTGGTGCTCTTGTATGAAAGGTATGTAAGCAAAAATATCAATTCACTGTTCCGATTATGTATCACCATTTGTACTTATAAAGTATGGTGACATTGACTTTCGCACTACATATTCACTCTCTTAGTTACGGTATTTCCTAAAGCTTCATTGAGACAAGTGAATTAACTAACTCCTTGATTTCAAACTTTATTCAATAAATAGAAAATGTATAATTTATAACTGGAATTCATTACTTTTATTCACACAGATAAGTACACAAATCTCTAATTTCAGTGAGTTCTTGTTATTTTACCTGAAAAAGCATCGACAAATAAAGATTTTAACAGCGGTTGGTTAGGTTTAGATAAATGAAAGCGATTTCGCTTTATATCTATTAGCAGGCAAATTTTGTTATTAGTTTTACGAAAGAGATTATCTTTTGAAATGAATTCGAGAAAATAATTTCAACCACTTTTCTTTTAAAAGAGATAATGAATTTTAATTATTGTAAATATATTATTAATTACTCATGTTACTAAATGTTTATTACAGTGTTCTTTCTTCGCATAAATATTTCGGAAAATGTGGTCAAAACGTTCGAATCTACACATTAAAATATTTTTTTATTAGTGTTGGGCAGGATTAATAAATATATTACAGAAATTTAATATTTAAATATGGAAAATTTTCAAATAATCATATGCACATATTTATAAACAGATTCTTCCGCTATGTCTGATGGGTATTTTTTTCCAAACACTGTTTAGATATTATTGTGAAGTTTTGATTTTGAATTTGACCTTGTTTACTGTTTTAGAAGAATCAATAGATTGTTTGTTTACATCTACTCTATATCCAAAATCATATACTCCACCACAATAACTCAAAAAGGTAATTCTCAATTCCTCAAACTACATAAGCATAACCAAATTAAAAATTACTAGAGATCCTTTGCTTGTCTCAAAAGCATTCAAGTATTACTAAACAAATTATTAGATTAAGGATATTAAGAATCTCTATTATATCATTTACTCATTTAAAAACTAGAAGTTTCAGTAATTTAGAATGTAGCTACACCTGTTGCTTAATTAGTTCAAAATTTACTGCTATTTAATCTCAATCTGAACATCATACAAATCAGTAATCTTAGAACCTCATAACCCTAACATCAATTAATATCAAACAAATTCTCAACTACTGTTCAACATCATCACTTAATGAAATTTTAGCAACAGGCATAAGATGCATTTTCAACTTAGCTTCTATCTCAAATATCCTTTAATAATATTCATATTTACCAAAATATAAATTAGAAAAGTGATTAACCCAAAGCGTTGTGTTTTTATTTTAGAAAAATATCTAAAATCCGCAATTAAACCCTGACATTTTCTTTCTCAGTGCCTACTCATTGACAAGGAAAACAAAGCCAAATTTTAAACCTAATTAATTTATTAAGATACCTTTTTCACATAAATACACATACATTATTGACACACATACAAGAATTTTTAAAACTTGACATCCATAACAATCTTTAAAATAAGTCATCAGTATTAGGGTCGACCCCTTCTCAAACAGATTTTTAATTAATGTTCATTTATGATTCCAAATTTTTACCCTACAGCCTATTCAAAAATTTTTAAATATTAAACTTACCATTCTAGGATTATATGAGTGGCCATCTCTAAATTAAAACTTTAATTGTTATTTTATATTAATAGAAATATCTCCTTATAATGTTAAAATTTTACTCAGCCAATTACATATATTTTTACCAACATATATAACTCATTTCATTATAACAGCTAAAATTGTTCATAAGGAAACAAATGTTACCACTACTTTTAAACATCATGCATTTGATTCCTTGTAGCAAGAATGCATAATTACATGAAGTCAGAACATTTCAAAAAGGAAATAACACTTTATAAATACTTAGATGTTCTATATAAGAAAATTATAACAAAACTTCTATGGATTTGCTTAGACAATCAATATAATTACAATTTCAAAACAGCATATAATATAAAATTTTAACTATAACCTTTTAGTTCTAATTTCATCATAAACATTCCAACATGTTAAATTATTTTAAATTCGATATTTTTATCCCCATCACAATTCTTAAACATCTTAAAATTAATTAAATAGTGTTGTCTAAGTCAAAATTTACAGTTGTTACGAATTCAAATATCTGAAGTTTAAAATTTACCGTTACATTTCCCGCGAATCAAATTATTTGATGTTATAAATTTTACTTCATTACATTTTTTTTTATAGTTTAATTTAGTTTCACAAAATGTAAATAGAAGTTTAATTGGCACTTATCTTGTTTGAAGATGACCGCCGGAGAAATCATACCGTCAGCATGAAGGTGTGAATTCGGTGACTTCTCTTCCTTTGTGTTTCGTTTCATTAGGCACCTGGATTAATAGTTATCAGACTGGTGAACAGTTCATTTAGTTCTTGCTGATTTTCAAAAGACTTCGGAGGTGCTGGAAACAGTTTTTTTTTTGCTTACGGTTTTTGTGAGCATTTTCTCGGGAGTTTTTTGCCTGGTACTTATGCTATCAGCCCTTTGATATTCTCGTGCATGTAATGGTGACGACATCCTATCGTTTTTTTTTTTTTACATCTACAGCCTTCCAACAGGATCAATACGGGGCGAAAACAATGAAAAAAATCTTGGGCCGCATGTTCAACCCTTTTTAATCGGTTAGCGGCAGATCTTCACCGCACTGCCCATCATGATCAGCGCTAAGCACGCCAAGTCACACCTTTTTAGTTCCGTTGAGGGCAAGGGTTTTCCTAAAATATCCGATGTCACTTTTACAAAATCATCCCACACAGCTTCCTCACCATATTCCTTAATTTAATCTAGTCTATTATAGTCAAGACCAGTCAAAACAATCAAGTCCAGTCTGTCTGTTGTTTTTCGCCATCTCCTGAGTCTGTCTCTCTCTCTCTCTCTCTCTCTCAGTCTCTGTGTCTAAAGAACCCCCAAACACCCTTTTTAAAATTTTTATTGGCGATGGCTTTTACGCAAAGTAGCCAACTTATTAAGACCTCATTGGTTAAAAGTTTTCAAAATCAAGCAACCCCTTAGATTAAATCACGCCCCCAAAACCACGTGGTATACAAGATTCGGACTTTCTCTAACGAAAAAAAAATTAAGAAGTGTTGACAAGATATTGTACAGGACTCCTTCTCCGAATGGCACAGGGTCAAAGTTCGAAATAGTAAGATGTGCTCCCTCGCCATAAATTTCAGAAGGGATTTCTGAACTGCAATTTTTGGGTAGAAACCTCCCATATTTCTGTCAGGATTAGATCCGAAAAGAAATTCCAAAATGAATTTTTTCAATGCGGTGTTTTTACCTCAAAGGCACGGAATGTTTCTCAAGCTTGCCTGGAGGTCCCAGAATTAAACTGCGCCCCAAAAGGGTCAAAGGTTTTTTTTTTTAACTACTGAGCACAGCTGCAAAAATGCGTGTGAAACAGAAATTTACCGACAAATTTCTAAAAAGGACACCCACGACTGTTTTTTAAAGTAAGGAGGAAAATATCTGGGGCCATGTGTTTTTCTTAAGCTTTGCAAGGTGGGAGGCGAGCTAGGCTTGAAAGGCGGGAATTCTATTCTGCTACAAAGGTTCATTGCACTCTGTTTTGAAGCCTATCTTTGCTGAACTTTTACTTAAACCGAAATAAAAATTTTCCTAATTAATATTTTTTTTTTTTTTGAATATTAAAAGAATAAGATAATTGATTTTGGTTGACTAAAAATGAAAACAAAATTTATAGAAGAAGAATTAACAATAAAAAAATATATAAGATAAATAATTAATTTATATAACAACATGGCTGCATATCAGACTTCTAGAATTCCAACAGTCAATTTGAATTTTATAAATAAAAATATTTCAATTAAGCTTTACATAATTTAATCAAACTTTACGATAAACGTAGCTTTCACTCATTTAACTTTCACTCCTTTTTAGCATTTAACAATTAAATATTCTAATTGACATTCAGAAACTCACCTAAACTTTACAACTTAGAATTTAACAATTAATTGTCCTAATTGACCTTTAGTGATTTAATTAACTTTACAACAATATCTCATAATATTGACAATAATATTCTAGTAATTGTTCAGCTTATAAAATGTCCTCCAAATAACATTTAATGTTCCAGATTACTCAACTTCATTATCTATATTGCTTAGAAATCAATTAAAATAACTTAATGAGGAAAATTCAATAAGAAAGGAAAATAAAAACGCAATAAATAACGATTTTATTTATAATGGCTTTACACTTTAAAGTTTTAATTAGCTTTTTCAGATTTTCAGATTTTAATTACATTAAAATGTCCTCTAAATAACACTTAAAGTTCCAGCTTATTCAACTTCATTCTCTGCATTTCTTAGAAATCAATTAAAATAACTTAATAAGGCAAATTCATTAAGAAAGGAAAATAAGAAATAAATAAAATAGCAATTTTATTTATAACAGCTTTACACTTTAAGATTTTAATTTGAAAAATACATCAATTCAATTAACAAAATAGTATTAAATAATAACAGCTACTAAATAAATTGCACACACATCAGCTTTTTGAAATAACTTAAATGAATAATTTACATCCACATATATACCACTAAAGCAAAAACGATTGTATTTAAAAATGTTTGCATTAAAAAAAACATTCTATTCATCTGACGATGAACAAAAATGTTTATTAGATAAAATTTTTCATGACATTCACAAGAGACTTTTAAAATAAAATAAAAAAAATTGAAAACATTTGTTATTTCATATATCCTTTCTAAGCAACAATAAGAAAATTTTTGAATTTTTAACCATAGATTAAAAAATTATGCTGTTTCTTTCTTTCAACGCAGTCAAAAACGTCATAAATGAAATTGATCGTTACATTTTCACATCATCTTTCAATAAAAAGAAGGTGAAGTTAATATTTGATTCCCTGAAAAAATATCCATTCTGTTTCCATTTTTCATTGCTAAACTACAATAACCAAACACACGTACCAATTTATCAAAAATTTAACCTTAAAAAGTTTTCCTTATAAATGTTCTTCAACGTCACGAAATGTGAAGCTTTTGACTGTTTATCGCAAAGCGGTATCTTCCGTGATATGTTTGGCGCTTTAGACGATATGATAAATCACTCAAACGAGAAAGTGTTTCTACGAAGATTAAAAATCAAAACTGCTCTTTCTAAAGTGCATACATTCATAAGTTGTCTGCACAGCATCATTTATCAATCCCTCTTCATTTCGTTTATATTTACACAAATACTATAGTAATTGTTGAATTCATTAATTTTCTAAAAAATTAACAGAATAAGAAGTGTCTGCTTACTAAGTAGATAAAACCTAAAATGCAAGTGTAAAGAAATCTCGAGTCATAAAATGGTAAATCACATGCGCTTAAATATTTTACACATCGATGGCAATAATAGAGTACAAAAACTTTTAATCATCAACTATTAACAGAATTATAATATAAGCGTGTATATTTATATGCAGTGATTATAAAGGGTGGGAAGCGTATAAGTTATGCAGCTATTTAATTTGTGAGCTGATGTAGCTACAGTTATAACAGTGATATCTATACGTAGGAAGAAGAGCATGTCCTACACAATGAGACCACTCACAGTTCTCCTAGCGGTGAAATGCGGAACTTAGCGTCTTCTCTCGGAATATGGGAAAAATTGCCAATTAGAAAATTGCTTGGCATTGTCGATATAGCAGGAAATGAAGCTATTAATATGAACAGACTAAACTCAAAGTAATAAGCTCGTATTATCTTCGATACTAGTGTTATTTCTTTATTAGAGAGAAATACATTGTGGGTAAAGCGTTCTTTCCGGTGCAAACAATGATGCAAATCGCATTAGATAACATTCATATTTTTCGTATTCGATTTCAACTCATGGTATGTCATTTCGTACTAAAACGACGACTCTAAGCAGCTTTCTACCTGACTTTTCTCCCATATCTCCAACAGTTTTCCAGATAGGATTGTTAAGTTCCGCATTTCATCACTAGGGGCGTAGATATTATTCGCGTTGCGTAGAGCATATTTATTTTCCTGGAAGACACTTTTATAACACCAGCTACATCCTTTCACTAATTAAATGGCAGCATAACTTACACATTGTCCATCCTACATATATTCTTTCGATTTTTTTACAAAGAAAACTACTCTTCCTGAAACTAAATAGATATAATTTATATAAACATTAAATGCATATAAAACAAAATAGTCCTTTAAAATATTATGTGATAAAAATAAAAATATATATAAATCATTAGCATTTACATGCGTGAAGATTAAAATATTGCACAAAATCTGTATACAGTTTTCACTATATTATCCAAATGTTAGTTTCAGCAGTTTCTACTTTTATTGTAACTGAATAGCTAAAAGTATGATTAAGGACATTAAATGTTAGAAACTGTTTGGGTAAAATTTTTCAGTAATTGATTTCGATTTGTATTAAAGAAAGCATTCCATGGAAATTTGCGATCATTAATTATCTTAATATATAACAATAATCTTAATGTATAATCCACAATAAAATTATAACTAATTAATTTCAAATTTAATTTATGTTAGTTCTTGTTAGTGCAACTGATGATATTATCTACATAGAATTTGTTAATAGATCCATTTATTTATAAGTAAGACCTCAAAAGCTTCATCGAGGCATCTAAATAATGGAAAATTGTATCTGAAACAACTAAGATCACAGAATTGAATTTTTAAGGAAAATTAATTATTAGACATCGATTTCGCAGAGTAATGCAAGCGACTGAAATTTGAGAATTGCATTAAGTACTTTTTAACATAATCATGCTTTCTTTGATCATTTATGAAAACTTTCTGCAATTATAATTATCAAAACGAGTTTACAGTTGATACTAAGCTTACCTTTCTTGCATTTACATATTGGTTAATACATGAACATTGATTTAAAATTAATTATCTCAAAGGAAATACTACTCTCGGTGAGAGATTGTCTCATATTAATATGTGAAAAGATGCGATAAACAATCTGAATAGCATATCTTTTAAACTATTTCTTGATTACCGTCTTTCATTCTGAGTGCTATTTTTACATGATCTTTGTATACCAATTTATGTCATCGATATGAAATATCTATGGAATTTTTTTAATAGCTAAGGAAATATGGTCACATAAAAGCATAAAATTGCATTTAAAATATGTTTGGAACTCAGGCCTAACGAAGAATTCCTATTACATATATACGCGTTAGTAAAAATTGAAAGGGCTATCAACTTGGATTTAAAATGTTTTTATCAAAATAAAAAGATTGAGAGAGTTTTACAATATAACGTTACTAAAAATTGTTATTGTGTATCATGCGTCGATAGGCAGTCTAAAGTGGTGTATTCAACTACGAATTTCTGAAGTCATAACGCTTGAAAGGAAATAAAAATCTGTTTTTTCATAGAAATTAATTACTAAAATAGAAATTAGAATACTACCTATGCCGTTTGTAATGTTTAATTTAAATAAAGTAACAAATTGAGTTATATAGTTCTAATGACAAATGATTTACGTTCTTACAAATCGAATTGATATTTACATTAATCGATAGCAGTATTCTGTAAATATTTAGGTCAAATTATTCAGAACTCGAAATTTCACATCATCTATTTTCATTTTCAAAAACTGAAAATACATGCATGTAATTAATGTTACGTAAGGACCTTTATCATGAAATTAGAATTGTCTCTGTTGCTATGTCAGATAATATGCCGATGTAGAACAAATATTAATGATTAATACATGAATTGATTGTCAATTTTAAATAACTAAAATTTAACCACCTTTTTTTGGAAGGTCCTTCATTTCAGATTCAAAAGCAATCAAGAAAAGCATGCAATGAAGAAAAATACGATAAACTTTAATTCACTTTGAAAGAAAATGACGCCTTTAATTTATTCCTCTAAGAGTGAAGTTTTGTAAGAGTGAATTGCCCTAATCTTACTATTCAATTTCGAGATTGTTTGTGAAATATACATAGTGGAAAGTTTCAGCCTTCTGAGTACGTAGAGCTTATAAAAGCAAACTTTTAGAAAAAACAATTTCACAATTCATTTATTTGTTTACATATATAAAAATTTGCCATTGCATCCTTCTTACAACTGGCAGTAAGTAGCCTTAAAAATCTGACATTAAAAAACTATTGGGTTTGGCGCAATAGATCCTCGGACTTCCAACCAGAAAATTCAACGGGAAACAGACTTTTTTTCCACACTCTCTACCCCTCTACCTTCGTTTGAGCTATCGTAATGTCACCATATCTTTTTAAAGGACGCCGAAAAGAAAAAAAAACTGCGGAAAAACCTCAAAAAATGAAAGAGAGAGAAAAAAAATCCAAAATGTTGATCCTTTCTTCTCACTTTAAAACTCTTTTTCTTGGGAAATGTCTTTGTTTTAACTCGAAATCGATCCATACGGTTCATTTTCCTTACCTTATATTCCCCTTAGAACTTTCCTTTCCATATTACTTTGTCGACAGAGAATGCAGACACTTTTTTTTAAACTAGTAACTGTTCAAATGCAATTATAGAATTTCGGAAGCAGCCTATATGTCGCGAATGTTTTTGGTAGAACATTCTGCGATGCGTCGGCGAATTAAAATAAAATTGGGTACCCAAACTACGTAGGTCTTAAATCCAGAATTTAAAATTAAGTTCTTCGGAAAATTATTATTATTTGTAGGTTGTGGAGGACAATAGATTGAAAAGATTATTTCTTTTTCTATAAAATCCCAAAATTTGTACATGTTAAAATTGGTTTACATAAATTCCATTAAACATAATCTTAATATATTTTGTTTCTTTTACCGCATAAAATTATTGCCAATTAAGTAAAAATTGCTAATGAGATGATTTATTTATTTAACATTTCATTTTTAAAGTTGAAGAATTTTTGATATTTTTCCTCATTTGAATATAGCTTTTTAAAAGCATCGCTTTAGACTGCTTTGGAGATTTAAGTATCGCATTTTTACTAGAAACGACTTTCAACACTTGAAGAACCTGAATGGAAAAAAGCTGTGTTTCATAAGATATTAATCTTCACATTTCTTAAAAACATTAAATTTTATCGTCCTGCCATATGTCTTTAATAGATTCATTAGATAATGTTTCAACAACTACTGAAAGTTTTGAAAATGCTAACAGAAAACTCAAGGAGTGCAAAAATTGCTTCGTTTCTCTGCCTAAGAAAAAAAGTATATCACACAAAATTAATGAGCTTATCAGAAATAAAAATGTGTTTATTTATTTCCTCAATATACAAGTAGACAGTAGGAATCAAAATTTTTGAAATCGAATCGAAATTTAATTTATCATTTTATATTTTAAAATAATAGAATATTATAGATTAGAAAATAATAATAGAATAGATAGAAATTTAATTTAAAATTATTTTATTAATTTGTAATTTCTCTAGCGCACAGTTTGCATTTAAAGTTTGGACTGTAAATACGTGGACTATGTTTAACATGAATTATTTCCAGCTCTTCTCAGCTGTAAAAAAGTTAATAAAATTTATGTATTAAATAACATTAATAGGTTGAAACCATAAATGATTATTGTGAAATAAAGGCTTTCTTAAGGTTTTATTTGTGCATGTTAATTAGTTATTTATCGTTACTATATTATATGAGGTTACATAAGATGGATTTAATATTGTTATGTGATATATTTTTAATTAAGTAAATCATTTTATAAATACAATGCAAATATTTTAACTTCTGAAGTATCAATTAAAACCTATTTGAAAAGAAAATGTGCATAACATTTTGGAATATTTAATTCATATCAACAAATCATTATTAAAATTTAACTTATACTTTACGGCTGAAAGTAAAAGTTTTCATGAAAAAATACCGGATAATTAAGAATTAACAAATTATATATATTTTTTTCTTTTGAATAAATTTGAACATGCTTATGCAATTTGAAGGCAGAGAGTTTGTCTTATATCTGTTGCGTGATCTATTTTCGTAATCTTATATTTTTCATAAATGTATCGAATAAAATTTTATTTCAAATAATATCCAAAATATTAATTTAAATAATTATACTAATTGAGTGCATGTAAACATAAAGAATCCTTTTAATAGAATAATGGATGGGATATCTCTTTCAAAATATGCTTAGATTAGCATATATGAATCAAATTAGCGGTGATATTTATGAGAATATATTTTAGTTTGCTTATTTTGTGCACTAAATGGCTACAAAACATTTATAAATTAATGATAAACAATTTCAACTGATAATTTAGATAGTTGTAACAATTGTTAGTTTTCAAGAAAAATGGCTTAAAATCAAGTTTTTTTTATTTAGAGATTTAAAAAATTATCTTTTAGAAATTAAAAAAGAATTAAAAATTACTAAATTGAATTATTTTTATAGAATTGATCAAAAATAGCTTTTTTCCCAAAATTACTCCTGCTTTTTAAAATTCTTTTTTTATTCACCAAAACTTTTCTATTCATTTGCTTTACCAAATCTATTGATTTGCTCTAAAATTACATTTTGATAGCACGAGTACCAAGAATTTACAATCCGACGGAAGCTAATATATTAAATAAAAATTATTATATGCTTTTAGTAATAATTTTTTGGTTGTCTACCTTAAACATGAGCAAAACCTAATGCAAAAAAACTATAGCCCAGATACTTTTTGTAATAGTTATCTAACAACAAGCCCCCATCTTCCAATTCAACGTGCACCATGCCTTCTAATTCACCTGCTAATGATTCATTTTTATCTGTCTCTGAAACCTTCCACGAGTGTCTTTTGATTTCAGTCGTATACACCCTCAAATCATCTGTCTCTTTCAGTATACACCCAATCGCTGTGATTACTGGACGGGCAATTTAAGAAGAGGGTAATATATCACCGGACCTTCTAGAATAGTTCTATAAATTATCGGAGGTAAATATATGTTTCCATGGACAATTGCGGCTCGAGTTAAGTTTCACAACCTCTAAATTGCCTGTAAAAGACTCGACAAGTCGCTAATTGTACCCATGAAGCTTTATGTGTATCGATAATTGCATGACAATCCCTAGTTTATATCAATATTTCAAATTCTGCTTTGTAATACATAAATCTCTCAGAAATTTGAAGCAGTAAGCTAAAAGCAACCAAACTAAGCAAGAACTGCATTGAGAAAATTGAACTCGGAATTGGAGAAAGTAAATTATCTTTTTTCCTTTCATTACAATTATTTGTGTATAAATTTAATTAAAAAACTAAATTATCATTAAATCAAAATTCATCTTCTTTAATGACATCAACTCGTCTTTTGGTAAGGTTAAAAGAGTCATAAAGATATAAACATAAAATCTTGAAAGAGATGGAAAAAACGATATCATGGAAAATCATAGAGAAACGATGTGGTTAGCTGTCTACGATATATGAAACAGTAATGCAACCGGATGTGAATACATCCCACTCCCCTTTCGAGGTCACAAGTGCATGTCCAATCTTTCCAAAAGCTCATCACAAGGACTTGTCTACTACGTAACAAGTCGATGGGTGCATATCATATAAATCCTGGCTTCTCGTCATACTTTTAGGTGGTTTTCCTGCGCTCTAACATCTGATGCAAGATACTTCTCGTATTATAGAAATAAATATCTACTTTTATTCGTAATAAAATTAGCATGACAAGCTGCTTAATAATCGTATATCATATTGATATTCAACACCTCTAAGAAATTATAACATTTTGAAGACTATATAATAAAAATTCAAATAATAACATTTCGTCTTTAAAATATTTACTACATAAAATATACTGAAAAGTTTCGTCAGCAAATCGAATGGAATTTAAATGTGCAAGGGGAAATAATCATGTAACATTACATTTTCCTCTTATTTATTTATATAGGATACTGAACTTATCAATTTATCTCTCTCCCTGTCAAATATAATTTTCAGTTTTTAAAACTTATATCTGAAATTCATTATTGAGAATATAATCATCATATATAATTAATTTAGACAGATATTAAAATAGACAGTATCAGTTTAATGGATTTCTAAAGCATCAGCTGTCTTCTGCGATCGAAAAGAATCATTCCATACTTGAAAAATATTTTCAAAAAATGTGACATTTCAAAGAGACTCTTGAGAACAAACAGACTTCATATGAAAATATAAGTTTATATATATGAGCTTTTATATGAGATTTTTACAAACAAAACAGGAAAGCGAGTGTGAGATAGGAACATCAACAGAGCTTAATTCAATTGATTTTGCAATTTTTTAAACTAATATTCTAAGAATAAAAAACTCTTTAATTAAAAAGCAATAAAACTAAGGCAGTGACAGACTTAAATGATACGAATTTGTTGCATTGTTCCTGATCAAATGAGAATGTCACAAAATACTTGCTCTGCAACTAAAAGTCTTACTTAATGTACCCTAATGCTTCAGACTTCATTGATTATCTTTTCGTAAATGAGTTCAGCTAGTTCAATAAAAGCTTAAGTTCATTTCGATTTAAGCAATGCGGATTAAAAATATTACAATCTTAGATAAGTTATTTAAATGTATACCTATAATTTCAAAGTATAAAACGCATTCTTTATGGTTCTTGGAAAACCATGAAAGTGTATGAAAGATCACTCATTATTTATTCAGAAATGAAATGTTTTCGCAATTACAAAAATGAATATGAACGATTTTTTTTATTAGTTAATTACTTCACATTGAACATGTATGTGAATTTGCAAGGAATATAAGATTATTTTTGTTCGTAGTAGAGAATCCGATCCATAATCAAAAGTTCCAAAGTGTATCTACGGCAATGAGCATAATTATTATAGTATTTTTAAAGTAATAATCCTTTTCCTGTATCAGAAACCCAAAAGTTTATTTTAAGATTAAATTTAATCTTCTTTAATCATTTGGATTCCAACAAAAGAAGAAATTAGTCTTAAATGAAGAGTTTTTATCAACAATTTTATGCAGTTTTTGACCCTAATAACAATCAAATGAAAAAATAAATTATATATTATTGTGATACTGAGGGAGATCTCAATTTCAATAAGAGAGTAATTTTCTTTATAGCTAAAAACTGGTACAAGCACGACTACCTTTAGATTTTTTTTCTGGGACGAGATTTTCCAAACTACATACCACTTAATTGAATCCTTAGTTTCCAAATTAAGTAAATTTAATTTATTCTGTTTTGAAGGAGGTTTATAAAATTTCCATTAATAATGTTACTACGAAAATATTTTGAATTGCCAAGAATAATGTCAGTCTAGAAAAGATTTTCAAACGTGCAAATAATAAGAAGGCATGCATTTCATCATTTGAAGACATTTCAAATATTAGCATTTTGAAGTATGATCAGATAATATTGGAGTTAGTTTGTACCATTACTATTGGATGGTAATTTAATTACTTTAAATATTTACAAGGTCTATGTTTATTCACAACTCAGCTTTTACTGTTGATTCAATATTAATTACATGCTAATATATCCGTGGAAGATTAGTTAATCACATAACATATACTTTGCGATTATCTAGGAAAATGTCTCTTGACGCCGCGTTAAAACCATTATAAGAAGTTGAGAATTTAATATAAATCACTTCCTATTTCCACCAGATTGAAAGAAACAAACCTCCAAAATATAATGTATTTGGACATCAAAAAGCCATTGTAATGGTTTCTTAACGGCTGTGATGCTTAGTCCTTGCGCCAGAACAAAAGCGAGAAAAAAAATTCCAGCTGCAAGTTCTCGGTGGTTACAAAAATTGAAAAGACGCTTCTAAGAAATATGATTTTATATAAATCTGTAGTCCCAAGGAAGATATTTCCTGCGTATGTACTAAATGCACGTTAAATCTGCTCAGAGATCAATTACATTGGAAGTTTGGAAATTAAGGCGCCGGAGTTATGTGTTGTCCTCTTCACCTGATATGGTTTATTATAACGTGATCAGTTTCCAATAAACGCTTATGTAGCTTTCATATTGATATTAATAATACAAATGCAATCAACCGTTCTAACTTATTCAAAAGATAAGAAGACGACACTTTTAAAGAGTTTGACTCTAGACAACTGAGAAAAATTCCTTCCTATTTCGTCCGAGGGCCGCGGTGGCCTAGTGGTAAGGTCTCGGCTTTGGGGCCGGAGGGTTCCAGGTTCGAAACCCGATTCCACTGAAGATCCGCCGTGTATGGGGCCTGTTGCACGTTAAATCATACGTAGTGGTCAAACGTCCTCCCGTTGGTGTGGCGTGGAAGTTTGGAGAGGGGGGTGCCAGCTCAGGTGTCGTCCTCGTCATCTGACCGAGGTTCAAAATTACGAGGTCCGTCCCAAAATAGCCCTCGTGTTGCTTCAAAACGGGACGTTAATATAACTAAACTAAACTAAACTAATCCTATTTCGTCCGATGGAATTATAAATCCGGTGTTTTGAACTTTGTCCAGAGTCTACGAAGTGAACGTTTTGAATCACAATAAAAATGACTATTAATGGCCAAAATGTGTTATATTAGAAATATTGTTCTAAATATTGTTTTTATGCTAAATGAAATCTACTGAGCAATCAATGACGTACGTCTGACAGTGATTGTTTATAAGCATCTTCCTCAGTAATTTCCGAAGAAACTTGGATTTATTGTCTTACAAAATCATTTTATTCAGCTGAATGTATTAAATACAAAACAATAAAGTTATCAATCTAACAAAATTTGACATTTTGGGGACTAATGGTCATGTATTTTATAGAACATTATCACATAACATCTCAAAAACGTTTGCATATA
Organism: Araneus ventricosus; assembly: GCA_013235015.1. Taxonomy (NCBI): domain Eukaryota; kingdom Metazoa; phylum Arthropoda; class Arachnida; order Araneae; family Araneidae; genus Araneus; species Araneus ventricosus. The sequence continues at coordinate 249,211 of BGPR01000165.1, read as the reverse complement.
TTGAATTTTGCATACAAATTTGAATTGTACGGTTAAAATTGAGCAACAAAGCCATTAATATTTCTTTAAAATTTTTAAAAATTATTATTGATCAATAGTTTTTCTGAGCAAACTAGAATTAAGTATGTAATATTCCAGTTTTGGGAATAGGAAATATGGCTATTGAAATCAATACGCTTGAAAGCTTTTGTTATGTAGAATATCTGAATGAACATGGCTTGTGCGTAAAGTATCTCTAGTTCCGATCACCCATCCCATGTGATCAATATATAAGCCTGTATCTAGAATTTACCGATACAACGCAAATTAACGGCCGGCACACACGCACGTTGCATCTGCTTACATTAGAATTAGCCACTCCTTATTCGTAATGGCTTCCGATAATCCCCTTTCAACCTCACGAAATCCTACATCACTCAGATATTTTCCTTAACCAAATCCTGAACTTTAAAGGAAAGATTTCAAAATTGGTTGACTCCAATCAACCAACACAAAAAGAACCCCAGATACAAGCCAAAGATCTCAAATTCTTTTCAAAGCGATGTTCCTCAATCACTGCCAGTCACTCCGGAGACCTTAAAGACTGTAATTATCTTGATATCCTCGATATTAAAACCTCAAATTGCAATAACTCTATTGTTCGAGTGGGAGTGAGGGGATTTGAGGGCTGGGTGGGGGTGGACCAAAGGGATTGGAAACCCCTAAAGCGATTCCCTACAGCCAAAATATTACGGCTCAGCATTCTTTGTGTTAACTGCACGCGGCTATTAATCCGATCAGGTGAAAGCTGAGTCACCAAAGCTGTTTCCTGGTTCCACATCTAAAGAGTGATTTTGGAAGGGAAAGGGGAATTGACAGATGCTTCGAGTAAGGTTAATTTTTACAAGAAAAATGGGTATACATATCTCAGCTTTGAAATAATGTTTTGCATCTATGCATTTATTGGTTTACTCATTTTAAATATTTAAAATAGTATGATGGAATTAACTTCATAATTAGAAAAAAAGATTTATTTAGCTCTCTCTTTATAAGTTTGGAAATAGTTTTGTTGCAAGTTGTGATTCAGAACAAAATTTCTCTAAGAAAGAATGTCTTTTTATTAAAATAAATGTCAAAAAATATTTTTTTTTATTTTTAGATTATTTTATAAGAAAGAAAAAAGAAATTCCCTAACAGACAGTATGCTGGAAAGATATTAACTTTCATAAAATAGGTTTTCCAGTAAAATATATAATTTAAAATATTATACAAAATTTAAAAATAGCATTCAACAACGTGCGTGGTATTTTATTACACTGAAGAGTAATTTAGATCCTCTAGTCCGAACACTATGACTTTTATCTATGTCTGAAGAAAGCAATTAAAATTTGTTTAATACATGAAGCATCACGAAAATGTAAAAGTTTTGCACAGTTTCAACAGGAAACTTTGCAAAAATAATGAGACAGTTAACTTCAAATAATTAATATCTGTATTTCATTGACGCATAATTCATAAATTTTTAAAATATATCTTCCCCAAACTATTATTATATAAGCGCACACGGATTCCGCTACATAATTTTACGGTACGACCACGTAAAGGATAAAATCAGGATTGATTACTTCTATTCAGCTGTTTTAAAAGATGTGATAATTACATCCCTGATTATAAAAAATAAATTCTTAACACCAAATGGACTGTGAGTTCAATGTAAACATCTTTATTTACCAAAAAACACGAAAATAAAATATTTATATTGTTGATGAAAGCTTTAAACACTACAATCCGTGAAATTTTTATGTTTATTATCTAATACAGAAATTCAAGAAAAATCTGCAGTATTTTTACTGAGCAATTCCCTATTTATTTTAACAAAGCAGCTGAAGTGTGTTTTGAGGGAAAAGATAATTGTATAAATAAATTTAATGAAAGCAATATCCAGTTATAATTTTAGAGTAAAGATTAGGAATTGAACAGGAAAACAAACTTCTGCTTTCCTCAGAATTACAAATTGCGAAACCGGTATTTAAGTAAGACATAGTGTTAAAATTTAATTGTACAAATCGAAAATAAAAGAGGTAAATTGAAAATCTAGACTTTTTCTGGAGAAGTTTGCCAGTTTCAAAATTGTCTGAAAAGTAATGAGCGTGAAACTAAAAAATTCGATCAGAATACCGGAATTTAATGGAATTTTACCTAATATATTTGAAAAACACTATTTTGTGATTAATGCTTTTCATTGGACCATGAGTTAATAATAGTGCGAAGGTTCAGAAAACACTTAAAACTCTAATTAATACATTAAAAATCAAACCACTAACGAAGTTTTCCACAGTTTCAACATGGAATTTGTGCAAAAGAAATGCATGAATAACTTCAAAACTCATTATATTGCGATCAAAATCATTTTTATATATTAAAAATATATATTCTTTTTTTCCAGTAATAAAGAAGTTTAAAATCACTAATTCTCACAATGTATAAGCTGTGAGGTAACGTTTGATTTTTAATGTAAATCATGCTATAGTTTTGAAGTGATTCAAAAAAATACATAGAAATTAAACTGAAATTAATATTGTATCTACATGAATTAGTAAAGATTTTAAACAAGCATACCTGCTAAAGGAAATGTCCACAGCAGCAAAGCACAAAGAAGTGTACTTCTGTGAAATCCACGACACCAGTAATGTTTTCCTTGATTCTGGCATCTCAGTTTGGATTCAGTCATCATGTTTGACTTTCAGTTCTAAATGTTAATTCAGTCAAAGTTTGAAATAAATTTAGTTTGAAAGTGAATTAGGCATTTTTTCCTGCAACAATAAAAATCTTATGTTCTGCCTGATAAAAATGTCCAACTTTAAATACGTCCACTCTTAACTAGTGCCTAATAGACATTTATATAAACAACAGGATATGGTACAAATCTTTCCACCCACAGTAATACAACGTTAAAGACTAAACTTTTTACCTATGAATCTCAGCCACATCAGTAACACCAGGACAGTGCATCATATAGTTTTTGGCACTTTTCAAATTAGTTTGAAAAGCAGTTTCGTCTAACTGAACAGATGAGCAGATTCTTCGATTTATAAAATTTTCAAATATATTGTCGGTATATTCACTTAATAGAATATAAAAATTGTCTTGAGTTTAAACATATCTTTTTTAATTCTCACGGTTGACAAAGATAACCCAAATTTTTGTATTAAAATGGAACGGGGCAACAATCAAACTGTCCCATCAAAACTTACTGTCTCTATAAATACAGAAAACAATATTTTCTTCACTCGTATACAACAATGTAAAAGCACATTACACACAGACCTAAACACACATTTGTTTTTCTTCGTTCAAATATATAAATATTTATAATCGAATAGTATTCCTTGTGGCATCCAAAATACAGGTATCAGTCATTTCTCAAATTCAAAAATATCATCTGGATCATATGTGTCCTCTCATGCTTTCGCACGCGCTTTTGGAGTAATTTCAAAAATATCAAAACTCCGTTCCGCATCTATGAAATATATGTCTATTGGATGAAATGAACCACTGGAAAAAATCAGAAAGTTAGAAAAACGTGTCTTCTTTTTACAATCCAAAATAAAGTACTCTCGCTTTTTTTTCCTTTGCCAAACTCCGCGACGAGTCCGATCGAGAAAGTTTATAAACTTTTCCGTAGGACAACAACTGCGCTTCCTTCGCCGGTGAACCTCTTAAGAGCAGCAGTAACCACTAACCACAACAAAAAGCAAACCACACTTGAGGGACCGCGCGGTTCGAAATGTATCGCGCTCCTCAATCTATGTGCATAACTGGCAGAGCATCAATGTCAGTTAGCAATGAGCATTGCCAATACAGTGCGTTTGTTGTGAAACCTCCCTGGCTGGACTACTCGGCTAGCTGAGTTCGGGAATGGGGTTTTTATAGGAGCGTGGTGTGGGTGAGGCAAACAATCCCACTCCTTTGCGCAGGTCTGTATCGATCGGGATTCGAGCAGTCGATCCTTGTGTGTGGACACTTCAGGGAGAAACCCCCATTCACTTAGTCCCTTTTCCTCACCAGCCCACAATCACTCGCCTACCCTAGCCTGGCGCGCAACTTTCCGCCAAACCGAACTCATTAAAAACGCATCCGACCCGTTCGGAAAAGAATAGCTTGGCGCTTTAGTTCCGCGTGAACACACCGAATCTTACCGCTACGGGTCAGCCAAACACCCGCTATGGAAATTTATTCCGCTTCGACTTCCATGTTATTTTACCGGAAGAAAAGTCCCCAGCATTTTCCAGTGCGGGGCATATTTAAGATATTGAGGATGGAAAAAAAAATCCAAATTCATGTAGCCCATATATGACAACTGGAACACTTAAGAAAGGATATTTTTGCTGAGTTAATGGAATCAAAAGAAATCTCATCTTTTTTTGTATAACTGTCTTTTATTTAATTTAAAAATTATTTTGAATGTTTTTTTAATTGCTGCAAAACTTTTTTTAAAAAACTATCATTATCCCACTATTTTTTAGTTCCGCTTGAACATACCGAATTTTACCTCTATGGGTCAAAAGAACGCATGGCGTGAACTTAAGGCTCCATGTTATGGTACAGGAAGGAAAGACCCGTAGTTTTTAGTACTTTGCGCTAGTTTTGAAGCGCGTAAGGCATCTGGGATACAACTTCTAATTCAGGATATTTTTCTATTTTAATATAAAATTGAAGTAATCGTGTCATTTAATTGGCTGCGCATTACGACTAGAAACATGTCTGAATTACAAGTTACATGCAAATATAGCAGAATTTTGTACTTACTTTTTGAGCAATTGAATTTTATTTTAATTCAGCGTGAATAAACTGAATCTTACGGCAATGTGTCAGCCCAACATATGACATGTAAATTCATTTCGTTAGAATTCCATGTTATTAAATAGAAAAAAACTGATACTGTACAGGGCAACAATTTATTTCACTTAGGAAGTTTTGAGGCAGAAATATTTTGCAATTCAAATTGTCACCATGTAATTAATTTAACTAAGAAATTTGTCCCTATGGAATTCAAAGTGATCACGTGCTTGGTTTTTTTTAGTTGATCCGCTTTTTTTTTATTTAGTTACCTTTTGAAAAGTGTCGTTATTAGTTGGAATAGCATCGCGTTGTAGTTTTATGTGAACGCATCAAATGTCGTTGCAACGTCTCACCCAAACAGACGATATGAATATTTATCTGGCCTCTACTTCCATTTGAGTCTACAGGGAAAGATGTAGAACAGGACCTAGAATCAAGATTTTGGAATTGCAATATTCTAACTCATTCAGTGAGGTAGATAATTTTTTCATTTTGAAATGAGGGTATATTTTCGCTGTCGATATCAAATCAGAGTAGTTTTTTTAGTTGATTCATAAACATATCAGAATTATTTTGTCAAATAAGAGAGAACTTATTTGCTCGACACTAGGTCCGCATTAAAAACCACCACACCTTATCCCCTCCCCTTATTTTCAATTTATTTCGCTTTCAATTTCATGTTTTGATAAAGGAAGAAAAGACACACAAAGTTTCTAAAACAGTATAATTCTTAAACATTGGATAAATCACCATTACATATCATCAACATGCAATCTCTGGGATATAAATGTTTGTCAAAAGACATTTTTTTCTGTGTAATCGAAATCATAGTAACCGCCTGTTCTGAATGCAATTAACTTATCATAAAATTATCCGAGATGTTTAGCTGAATCATGATAAACATATTCGTTGAAAAACTGTTATTTTAATGCTTTTATTTACAAAACATAAAGCCGTGTAAATTTTTATCCGCTGACTTTGGATTCCAACCGTATTCCAAGTCTTTGATCTTCCCATGTTCATCGTAAATTAACATTTCGAAATAGGCCAGAACCCTCTCCCTCTTGAGATTTCACATCCATTAAAACAGATGTTTCGTTTTGTTATCATTAGGCATTAAATGTATTGCTGGATGTTAATTCTAAACTCTACAGTAATGGATGCATCAGAGACTACATGCATGCTTTTGAAAATGGAAAGTATATCTTACTCTATTTCAAAGTGAGAGTTTCTGCTTGTCTACTCGCATATGATTTTTATTGATTGGTAACTTCTTTTATCTAGTGTTTTTAGCAGCAGAAAACATTTATGTGCTTGACTTTGAAGGAAAATATTTTTCAGTAAATTATTTACAAATACACTGTTGTTTCGCTTCCTAAAAATTACATTAATTAATATTATTTGGATAAGGTGACAAATAGTATGCATCTAAAGTTTATTATATTTTGTAGTCTTCTAATAAAAAATGAAAAAAATTCAGGAGCTTATTCTGCTAGGGTCAACCTTTCCGCATACGATATTGTGTTTGGCTCGTGTATCACATAAGAGAATTTTTGATATTTAAATGTATAATTTTATTATAGCAGCAATTAATTTAAAAGACAAAAATCAATTGAATGCGCTTAAACATCTGAAAAGTCCTTTACGTTCTTATTTGAAATGATATAACTATAAATGTCTGAAACAGGATGCATCATTTAATTAGGAAGTTGAATAAATTCGTAGGTCAAACGGTTAAAATTGTAATTGCCATATGGCGTCGCCGTATGCATTTATGGCTGAATGCACAAAGGGAGGTCGTCAGAGTATAATAAATAATAAATTCACAAGTAGCTTATGTTTACCCCAAATATTTAAAAAATATATACAGTTAAAGCAGGTTTTAGATTATTGTTTACAATATATAATAAGCATTATATGATATGATAGTATTAATTATACAGGATGCAGCAAAAATGTAAAGTGATTTAGGGGAGACTAAAATAAGCATATTTTGTAATGGAATGTCTTATAATGTAAAGATTCATAATGTAATGGCACATATTATCGAAAGTTATTTCATTAAAATATAATATTAAATTCTTTGTCTGTCTTTCTCACTTAACTTTTACAAGTGCCAGCACTGACACACACCATTTCCGCACACACATTCAGGGCCGGATTATTAAATAGGTAAATAGGTAACTGCCTATGGGCCCGCAACTTTAGAGGGCCCCGTGACCTCAAGATTCTTTTTCTGCGGTACCTTTTCAAGAATATCTAATTGTATTCTTCCATTTGATTTACAAGGGCCATTCACTTGAACATATTCAATTTAAAATCAAGTTTCCTCGTTTAAATTTAAAAACATTATTCTCAGGACTTTTTTTCATGTTTTCAGTCAACTGCAGATCAGTATGGTCGTCTTTTCTTTTTTTGAATTGATGACTAACTCACAAGTCAACAGCCCTAGCAAACTTTTATCTGAGTTTTTAGAGTACGTTAAGAACGTTTTGTAATTTTTCTACCATTTTGTTTAAAATTACCCATAACTTTTTTTATTCCAGAGATGCAGAAAATACCTCTCTTAAAGATCATCTGCAATTAATCTTAAAGATCATCTGCAATTAATCTTAAAGATCATCTGCAATTAATTGTCTTGTTAATTCAGTTTATCGTTATATGTTTACTTAAAAACTGTTTATAATAATATCAAATTAAAATCAGAAGAAATATCTGGTTTATATATGTTTGGAAGGGCAAAGGGGCCCCCGAAATATGCATTGCCTAAGGGCCCCCTACAGTGCTTAATCCGTCCCTGCACACATTGCTTATTTTATACCCTCTGGAAGTCTTTGAATTGTTGTCAAATATTTTAGAATCACTCTGTGAAATATTTTAAATCTGATTTTTAGATACATCACAAAGCAAGTTATTGATGCACAATCTCCTAATTTAGTCTTAAGCTCTTCAAAAATTTTGTACTCATCAAATCTGAAAATAATTCAACATTTAATTAAAAATTATGTTCACATATATTAAATAAATTTAGGATACTACACAGCAAATCTAGTTGATAATATCGTATGTGTAATATCATACACTTTGCAGAATACAAAACTGATCGAAGTTCTAGATCCTTTTTCTTAATCTGTTATATTTTTTCCCGTAATTCTTTGTTCTTTTTCTCTCAATCTTTGTTTCCAACCTAACCTTTACTAGTGCCCTCATTAGTATTTCTGAATGCTTTTTTCGTTTATTTCCTTGTAATTCTTCTCTTTTTTTCTGTCCTGGAGGGTGCCAAGAAAAAGAAGGCCCTTATCCTATATATTGAAATGAATGGCTTAGGTTCCTGGAAAAATTTTCGTTGTCGATGTCTTTCTAATAAACCATTTAAAGATAGAGAAACATTGCAAATTTTTGTTTGTCTCTCATTTTGATACACAGGGCAAGAATATATTTCCATGCTAAGAAAAAGAATATACAATGCTCAATGCTAGTTTGTTCGCAATTTCTAATGTTAAGTCGTGAAACGCACCAATAAGGAAACATAGCCATCTTCTTCTACCAGCGGTTCTTTGGTGGTATAGTGATTTGGACAAGAGTTTTTTTTCTACTGTAACCAGTGGGATGCACACCATTATCCCAATTAATCTACTCTAGTGACAGAGTAGATTGGCCTCCACGCTCACCGAACCTTACCTCACTGCACTTCATCCTTTGGGTATATCTCAAAGAGCAGGTGTATGAGACTCCATAGACAAAGTTGTAAAAACTTCGACACTGTATGACTGATGCTTGTGCCAGCGTTTCACCTTCTATTCTGCAAATTGTATAACGTGAAATTTAATTTATAATCCATGTGTGTATTGTGGCTGACAAAGGGTAAATATGCCTAACGACAATTAGTTGCTGAGTTTGAAGCCATCGAAATGACAGTTCTCGGCGTTCAAATGATAAAGAGATGAGAAATGACTTTAGTGGAAACCCTGTATATACCCTTAAAATAGCTTGTTTTCTAATGACTGAAACTAATAATAATAAAGGTGAATTAGCAGACTCCAATGAAACACAAGGTTAGTATAAAGGATCCTCGCGGGTAACTGACATTGACCTATTATTGCTTGTTACATTCAGAAGACCATAAATTACCATACACATAATTATCCTATTGTTTTTTATAATGAAATGTGTATGGTAAATATTTTGAATACATACATCGCGTTCATATGCAGTTGTCAAAACTGTCATATTTAGATGCTCCATAATGGATGTAGTAGAAATTACTTAGTTAAATTGAAATGGCATTCCTAGCAGTATTTTTACGTTTAGCTTTACTTAACTTACTTGTTATAGGCAAGTATTGGATGTATAAATAGGAATCCGATCTTCTTTTACAATACAGAATACAAGTTTGTTTGTCATTAAAATGAAAGAAGATTCATTCAAAGTATTCTCCATTTCTCAGACAAGAAATAAACTTCGGGATGGAAGAAATATGGCTATTTTGAACCGATTTAGTCATCATGCCAGTTTTCGATTTCACATTAAAACTGAGCCATTCTCCAAAAAGAGAGTTCAGAATAGAGCGAAATATATAGCAATCTAAAGAAGCAACATCTGGAGCAACAGATTACAGTGAAGTGCTTCTAGAGTCTCCTTCGCTGATCTTGTATCATGCGGCTGAAATTGTCAGTTGAAAAACAACCTTGATTTGTCTTTCAGCATATTTTGTAAGTTTTCACTTAAACGTTCTTTCAAATTGATTGACTACGTTTGTAACCTTCATAATTGATTGTATGATTATATCCCAATAGTTTATAGTAGACTAACCCCTTTTGATCCACATAATCACAATAAAACTTTATTGCCACGAAAATTCTGTTTCAGAATTGATGAATCTGGTTCCGTTAGATGCACCCACGTCCTCAGTCATTTATTATGTCTGTAATGAAGCCATTTTTCATGCAAAAAGCTTTTAATTTTTGACTTCGAAGCAGAAGTTTAAATATAGGGTTTTGATATTCCGCATGTCTTTCTTTCAGTTCATATAAGACTTCCTTCCCTGCTTTTCAAAAATATTAGTTATATGTACACGTTACATAATGCAGGGTTCTGTAACATTTAATGCAGAAAACAATTCTGGTTGTGTTTGGCAAGAATTTTCATAGTTCATGTATGCTCTTTGATAAGTGCATTGAAATTTGATGATGTCATTGTTTTCAAAACTCTCAAGTATATATATATATATCAAAACATACCAGAAACAAAGGACGAAAAAAGTTAAGACAAAATTTAATAATTTGAAAAATATCATGGCAAGCCATCGTCAGGAAAGTAAGCCCACTTACGATATTATTATTAGTGCTTTTTTCTGCTAACGACATTCAAAAACATGTAAGAATTTGTCTTTATCCCCTACAAAGCACTAACAGATAAAAATGGGAAAATTCTGGTATAAAAGAAAAATACAATGAAGATGGTATATATATCCTCAGGCGCACGGCGTTGCCCGTGACATGATTATTAGTATATCTTTTCTCAGAACCTGAGAGCATGAAAGAGGAAAATTTAATTTTAAGATTGAGTCCCACCATCACCCGACATGACACGGATATGTCGTCTCATTCCTTCCTCCTAATGGATTCTGAAAACATTGTAAGAGAAAAATATTTTTTTTAAGAATTCACAGCACAAATGTTATCTTTTCTTGCTTGAAATGTTTCGTTATAGAGCTTCGAGATACAAAATATTCGCTGTTCTTCCGTTTCGAGATAGAATGTGCAGATTGTCGGCTTTTCGAACTCTTGAACAACCACATACAGTTGACCATGAGAGAAAAAGGGCTTGAGAAGATCGAGTCCTACAACTTTTAAGGATATTTCTTGTGCTTTGTTGATGGTCATGGCGAAGCTTAAACGAACAGGGAACAGAAGGGGTTTAAATTGGAATGGGAAATCCGAAGTGGTGATAGGGATTCTAGGAATGAAAACGCTCTCAACTGCGGCATGTCCCGTCATAATTGTGGCTGCAATAATCCTCGGCATCATTTTCATAATACATATTCTTGTTCCATTGCAAAGTGAAGGTGGATGAAGATTTCTGAGAAGAATTATTGGTTTCTCAATCTTTAGCTCTAATGTATGTGAAGGTACTCCAGGTGACTCCAATGTCTTCAGAAACTTTGTTGGGTAGTTAACAACCTCGTTGATATCACATGTAGTGTCAATATATTTGTAAATTTGAACACTACCAAAAAATTCTTGTAGAAGTTGTTTATTCAAGACGCTGACATCTTCGTTTTTTGGGGAAAGAATTGCTCTTTGGCGCAGCCATAAGTAGTCAATAAAGTGCTGTGCTACATTTCGAAACACTGCTTCCTTCAGCTCTTGCTGAGTTCTGACAATCCTTCCAATGATTTGCATCGCTATGTATCCATCTTGATTATCCGGAGTAATGGCACCATTTCCTAGTTTAAGTAGGTTATCTGCAAATTGCTCTGCAGAGAGATCATCTTTGAGGATGAACTCGCATGTTTGTTGTTAGTCCAAGTCTCTGAATACCATTCCATAGTTACGAAGATTTTAAATATTTTTGCATTTCATCCGCCCTAGTTCCACTGGTAATAACTGGAAGCGTCTTTCGAAAGTCTCAAGCCAACACCTTGGTAATGCCTTCCATTGTGTTATTGTTATGCCTGATGTCTATCAACGTAACATGTAGCGCTTCAAACGCAGTTTTCTGGAGAATTGTGCATTCATCCCAGACAGTTAGTTTACAATCTTTTACAATCCACTAATTTTTAAAAATTTTAGATTTAATTTTTTTCCACAAAATGTTTGGTGAATTAAATATGAAAGCAAAATGTATTAGGATATTAACTCAGCTTTCAAAAATGAAAGAGAAACACGCAATTAAATAGTTGGTTAAACAATGAAAACGGTTTGAATTGCGTTGCAAAAATGAAAAGCATTGTTGGAAATAATACCAAAAAGTAATTTTAAAAATGTATTAAAATTAGAGAAAATATTGCACGACAACCTTTTCGCTTAAAACAAACTTTTAGACATTTAATATAAACTTCATTAGAAAGGAAATTGTTTGTTCTTTCTTATGGTGTATCTATTTTCTTGCCACCTTTATTGGAAAAAATGCAATGAAGAAATGAGTATGAAATATCACCCAAAATACCACAAAACATTAAATAAAAAAAATTTCAGATTGAATTTTAAAATTCGGGCTTTGAGGTGCATTGAGTCGCCATTAGTTCTACCTGTGTGCCAAATTTCAGGGCTGTAAGTGCAATATTTTGCGTCTAAATATCGCCCGCACACACACACACAAACATTGCCTTTTATAAATAGAGAGATATATTCCAAATTGTATTCGATGGAGCATATTCACCATAATTCAAACTGCAGATTAAACAATTATATTATAATTATATAATGATGTAAAAATTCCCGCAAATTCCGTTTTGTTTACTTGTTTATTTATTTATTTGGCCAAAGCTCTTTATTCTTAATGAGATAAAAAATGACGATTGTTTACTTTTTAAAGAGATGCCATATACTCAATGCTAAGGTTGATGTGAATCCTACCATATACAAGTGTACGAAAATTTAGTGGCATTCAAGCAGTGCTTTAATGACATCTATTTAGAAAGAGCGGAATCATGTATAAATATCCAATATATATTGTCATGAAAACAAATGAAGGTACAGCTTTCTTCGAAATACGACTCTATATTCCAAAGAAGCTCAAGAGATGCTCTATCTTTTTAGATTAACTTAAAAAATCCTTATATTTGATAATTTGTTACTCATGATCATCTCTATTCGGAAGAAGAATAAATAATTCTTTTAAATATAAATTAATGTCAGTTATTTTAAGGAAAGAAACAAAGTTTTACACATTAAAACGCCTTTAAGAAAGAAGATTTTGGTAAATGGCATGCCAATAATAAATTTATCTTATACTTGCTGATGACTTTTTGATCAAAAAAAGATTAACATCGAAGATGGTCAGAAACAGAAAATTGATCGTAGCTGTCAAGGATCCTCAAGTTGTGAGAAAGCAAATTTTTAAGAAACTAGGGTTTAACTGATATTAGATAGACATCAGAAAAAATCTGTCAAACTACTCTGGATGACATAAAGGCCAGACTGTAATGTACGTCGCTTTGCCTCATTAAACATGCTTCTAAATATACTTATTTCAAATTAAGCATTGCTGAAACAGTATACTTTTAAAGTCGGAAGATAAAATTATTCTAATAATCTTCAAAATGCAGGAGATGTTGATAAGGTTGAAGATACTTTTGTTAGAAGAAAATTCTTAAGTATTCCAAACATCTCTAATTTTAACTCGGTGAACCTTTGAATACAGAATAACTAATATAGGGTGTTTCAAAAATATCTGGCAAAAATGGAAGTGTAGGTCAGACATACAGAAACAAGTCATTTTCGCAATAGACCATGGGGTCGGACATGCAATGGGGAGTCGCTACAGGGAGCTGTTTGTCAGTGAATTAAGTAAACGAAAAGGATACACCACATGAAATGTACAACACAGATTGATTGGAACACAAATTTACAATAGCACAACAATCCATAATTTACAATAGCATATGGACATAAATCAGACGGCAAGTCCTTTGAACAATTACTTTAAGTATTCCAAAGGTTTGTTGTTGATACTGCGACCTACTTGCGATTATCGTATCTGTAATACTGCATACGACTTGTAATGTTGTTATTTTTGCAACTGGAGTTGTTGTGTTTTTGTAAATTTGTATTCCATTAAAACTGTGTTGACCATTTCGTTTGGTGTATCCTTTTAGTTTACTTAATTGACTGACAAACAACCCCCAGTGGCAACTCCCCTTTGCATGTCCTACCCCATGTTCTATTAAGAGAATTACTAGTTTCTGTATGCCTGACCTACCCTTTCATTTTTGCCAGATATTTTTGAAACACCCTGTATAGAAGTCAACGTTTTACAAGAAAACATGTTAGAAAAAACATTAAATTTGCATACATGCCAATATCATTACTGATACGAAAAGCAAAACTTGTTTCTCACAGCTTGAAATTTGAAACTAAATTTAAACATTTTTGTTAAGTTTTACATTGAGTTTGCAGATTGAGAAAGAAACTTAATGATTTATTTCATAACTTTCCAGGATTTTTACTGCGCGGGTATTCTGCTACGATGATACGTGATTTAGATTATTTTTCAATGTATTTGATAAGGATTAGATGATATCTGATACTCTAAATGAATGGAACACATTCTCATCTTATCTCAAAAATCTCTTCACAGAGGTATTTTTATCTCTACTTTCCAGTAACTAAATATTCTCTGAAAGTTCGCCCAAATCTTTCAGTCTAAGTTCTTAAAACAGACATCTTTCTCATCTAAGCACATATCCATATATACATAAAATGAATAGGATGCAAAGAAAAACATTTTACTTTATCTCTTCATTTTTTTAAGCCAAACAAACTCTTCAAAATACATCAAATATAAATACAACTTCGAAGAAAGATATAATAAAAGATTGTGTAATTGAACCAAGTTAGTTGAAATGGCACTCTATATTCAAAGACAGTAGAATATACATTTCTGTGCTAAGCTATGAAGCTCATTTTGAAGAAATATCTAAGATTTTAAATTGATTGAAAATAAATTTCATTTTAATATTTTATCGTATATTTATAATCAAAATCTTATCGTAAGTTCAATGGAATCTCATCTCGGTCAATACTTATATTTTTAAATAACTAGGAAGACCATTTTCAGGAGATAATATTAGTACAGTAAAACCCCGCTAATCCGAACCGATTTTATTTTCGAAAATTATATGTAATTGAAAAGATTACCTGAAAAGTTTTAAATATACATGCTAAAAACAAAAAAGTACCTTTTGAGCATGCATAATTTTGTACACATTGAAGAAACTAATGCATTTCGCCGTAAGATAAGATCACTTCATGCAGGAGCACATCCATTATTCTAATGAAAAGGGGAGACATATTCTCTTTCTATTGCTTTTGAATGAAAGAATTCAAGAGATAATAGTACTGAGTACTTATAACTTACATTTTTTTTAGCACACATCTTTTTCTTTTCTATTTTTATCGGAATTTCGGGTAATCCGAATTTTTTGTAATCCGAACAGGCACCTGTCCCAATTAGTTCGGATTAGCGGGGTTCTATTGTATTAATAAATTAAAGAGTGAGCTTCCATCCTTATTAGTGTTCCAAAAACAATTTTTATACTGATTAGAATTCAAGCCATCATTTTTGTTCCGAAGTATTCGACATTTTTGTCACAAAATATATGTTCTTATCATATATTTCTCAAATACATAGCATAAAAATGCTTCTCTTTCTGCCAAAAAAGTCTTAAACCCATACTAAACAACTTGACTGACATGCTAAAGGTTAATTTCTCTCGCCTTTTTTCTTAAAGCTAGAAGAGACTAAAGATGGATGCTCTTTAGAGCGATGAATAGAAAATATTGTTAGACAAACCATCCTGGACTAGCCATTAGCTGCGAAAACTAATTACATGCAATTTATCTCTTTGAATACTAATGGTAATTAACGAATGTCCAGGAATGACGCCCTTCATTTTCTTAAGTTGGAATTAATTAATATTTTACTTAGTTTCCCGACAGTACTGACTTTGTGATAATATACTAGCTTACAAATGTGTGTAATAAAAATGACTGCCTTTAATTGAGAAAAGAGGCTTCATCTATAACCCTCATATTAATATGTGAATTCTTATTTTAATAAAGATAGAAATTTAGTCATTTATTACAAAGCTGCATTTATTCCTACTGGAAAGCCTACAGTCTTAATGGATGATAACGTATTTGTTTATTTAGATTTAAGAAACTTGAGATTTTAAAATTAAATACGTTTATTCTATGGAATGAAGACATGGAAACATCAAATCTTCATTACGTAATTGTACTTTATGAAAATTTAAACTCAAAAGAAAAAAAAGCAATACAGGTAACGCAAAAAAGATAGACACCTGCTTGGAATGAGACCTGGAACAAAGTTACAGAAAGTAGTATCTCACAATTTCCACATTTGAAATTAAAATTTTATTCTTGCGAATTTTGATGATAAGGAAATCATTGTAACTCTAGCTTAAAATGCATACATCTCTGATTAATTGCTTTCGATAAGCCTCCAAAAGATGTACATACATTATTCTTTAAATTTGTTGATTTCATATTATTTCTGCTTACAACCAGAACTGGTGCATAACGACCTTAGCAGAGCCATCAATCACAAGCTGTGAATTTTCCAGCGAGACTGCTTTGTTCTTAGAAACTAATTTGGCGAAGAACGTCAAATGACAATTAGTTAATAACCATTAGAGAAGTTAACTCGAAACTATCTTATAGATGGATAAATACGCAACCATACTAAAACTAAGCAGTCAACAAGCATGACATTTTTTTTTCACAATTTTTCAGTAATTTGAATCTTTAAAAATGTGTTTGTTTAAAAATCCTTTATAATTATCATGATACTTTTTCTCTTAAGTTTCATTTGATGAGATTTTAAAAAACATTCTTATCTTTTCCTCCCATAAATTACTATGTTTAATTGGTGCTGTTCCATAGATGTAAATTACTGGCAATTTTGTAAAATAATATTTATTACTTTTTTCTCCTCCTTTCTTTCTCTATATTATCCACATTATTTTTCGCACAGAAAAATAATACAGCCTTTCAGATGTCTAATTTTAACAGCAAATTGGAAATGCTTTCATATTATACTTCCCGGATTAGACTAGATTAGCATCATAAATTTGTAAAATAGAATTCAGTACATGGCATTATAAAAGAATATTACATTCTAGAAGTGAAACCATACTGATTATACCTGGATGATATACCTGGAACCATGACACGCAGAAAATGTTGCCAATGTGCCAAAATCGGTTCCCATTTAATCCAAATTTAACTTTTTCAACAAATATTTCCCGTGAAGCATTTGTAAGAATTGCATAGAACTTATATATATATAACAGCTATTTTTTATTTATTATTTAACATATTATGAGAGTGGCGGAATATACGTACAGATCGTATGAAAGTTTCAAGTCAAAAGCTAACAGAAAAACCCCGCATTTTTTTCAGATAAGGTATTAACACATAGACACGTGATCAAAGTGAAGGGAATAATAGCTATTTTTAGAAATTTACGTAAGTGTTTTAGGGAAAAGTATGGCGGCAACAAGTCGCTGATTTCGCGATTTATGTGGGCGCGTGGAATTAATTAGAATACTCTTTTAGTAATAAATACGCCAAAACGCGAGATTTAATATACCTCCAGCGCGGGAAATTAAACGAAACTAGAGTTTAAGAAAAGTGATTTTGGAATTCATTAAAATTTTAAAATATATAATATTAGAATTTAAAGCAAAATTAAGTGAGATTATTACATATATAAATAAACATTTGACGATATCACTGCAATAAAGGTTAAAATATTTACTTCAAGTAATATAGATCTGTTATTATCCAATTTGTCTTACTTATTTATTAAAACTTCAGTTCGAAGAATTCTGAATACTTATAACAAAAAATTAGTACATTAATGGTAGAATATTCGAAATGTATATATTTACTGGTTTGGAATAAGTTCACTATTTATTAAATATCACACACTTCAAAGAGCAGAAGAAAGGTTTCATGGTAATCCCAATAAATTCGAAACAAACTATTTTTCATGTACGATGCTCCACAAACCTTTCCGACGCAATATCAATCTTATATCTACAGCCATTATTTTCGTAAAACTTCATTTTCTCTGATGAAATTCTTGAATTATTTTAAATTTAAAAAAATAGTAAAAACGCTATAAACTATAAAACGATTTCCCAACAATAAATATTATACAAAGTTTCGATTTCATAAATAAAGAATTATAATTCTGTATTTTAGAAAGAAAAAAATTAAGAGACACGAAGATATATGCAGTTCAATCAAAACAGATCGTTTCGAATCATGTATGAAATTCCAGACCCTTTTTTCCACCCTATCGTCGGAGATCTTTTTCTCGTACTTCATCCGAATATTCATAGTTTTACGGCCCCGTTTTCTTCCCTTGCTCAGCAGGTGGCTTGATAGAAAATGCCACCCCAGAGAAATCTCGACTCGACCATAAAAAGCCGATTCCGGTACGTGAGCCAGCCTCCTTAGAATTAGAATGCAACCGAGTTCCTAACAGGAAATAAGAAAGGGCAACAGAGTGCAATAAAATATCTGCCTGCATAAACCTCCTCGTTACACAAAGTGACCAAAGTGATAGCCTCTTACTCTCTAACACAATTATTTCACAATTTCGAATCGTTAGGAATGGTTTGGGACTGCTTATGGAAATTTACGACTCCGCAAGAAATGTTTTGTACCTCGTTAAATATTTATAGGTCGAATGAAACAGTACGAGAATTATTTTAAAACTAGGAGATGTAACTAAAGTTTCTATGAAAAAGTTTTTAAATAAACTTTTTGAAAAGTGATAAACTGAAATACATTGATTATCTGTAATATAAAAAACATGTGAAAAAGCTAATAAGAGAAAAATGAATAACTTATTGAGAGAAAGTTCAAAAATATCTTTTATAATCATTAATTGGCATATTGCTATTTCTCTCCATTTAAAGGTATAAAATAAATAATACATATAGAAATCCGATTAGCATGATTTTTCATTTAATCTATTTAGAAATTTTTCCCAATACAGGCTTTAAAGTGAACAGCGATATTTCATTATGATTTTTCCAGTTATCACAAAATAACGAATGTTATGAACTCAGTGAGGTAATCAAAACATGTCTCGTCGCATTCAACGAGAAAGCTTAATGGTAGCGGATTTTGATGAAGTATTTCACAATTTTTTCTCATTGAGACGTACATTATTTATACGGACCTTTCCCAGGTAACTTTAAAAATAAAGGTTATAAATGTATCCTGAGAATTTTTTTTGCTAATCTGACAGATGGTTTAGCTTAATGTTTACCTATTCTAAAGTTCAGAGTTTTTGCGCTCCTCTTTTGTTTCATTTTTACTCGGATTGTAAATCATAGCAAGAATTAAGAAATAACAGGACGCTAGTGGCTCTTCTTGAATTATTGCTTATTTTATCATCTCATTTACTTCTTTCAGGAAAAAAAAGGAGAAGTTTGATAAGAATATTTCGGATTCGCTACTTTTTGACCCTACTTTACGACGTGAATTTTTGTCATTATCCTTTATACCACTTACCCACGTTCGCCAAGCTAGTTCAGTAGTTGTAATGGCTGCAGGCACAGGGACATGAGATGGCGTTTTGTGAACCACTTATTTGCAAGTTAGTTCCACCCTGGTAGCACAACATACCGTACATTATTGTTCGATATTATGCAGTAGTATACAGTATTGTACATTATTAGCATATGATATTGTGTATATTGTATTGTATCATTCTATATTGTATCATTCTATATTGTATCATTCTATAATGTATCATTCTATATTGTATCATTCTATATTGTATCATTCTATATTGAACAATATATCTCTGCTAATGGGGTGCCATAAGTAAATTAACTAGCGAAAGTATTGTCCCCACGGCTTCTTCAATAACATACCAACGCGATATAGCGCGTCATGAGCTTCGTAATATAGTGAAGAAAATCGAGTATGCATTTTGGACGTCTTCCTTTTCGACTGATTGGGCCCAATGTTTGATACAGATCTACAAGTTTGGTGACAAGACCATAACCCAATTTTCATTTATACAGGTCTATTCGGTTTTTGAGTCATCGAAACAGACAGTCCCGTTGAGTTTTATCCAAACTTGATACAGATCTGACGCTAAAACCGTGTCATCCATCAAATTTTCATTCATTTAGCTAGTTGCCTTTCAGGGTAATCATATCACATGCCCACGGACTAACAGGCAGATTTCCCTCTGACGGATTTCATCTTAAAAACTAAAAGGAATTTTCAATTTTGATGTGAAGACTCCATAGCAAATTTCATCCGTCAAGTTTGTTGTGCTTTTATGTTATCGTGCTGAAAGGGAGACAAGAAACCGACAGACAGGCACAGTTCCAAAAATAGTCGGCCTCAGTAGAGATTCATTAAAATCTCGAAGTCTGATTTCTTGCCACAGTAAAGATTACATATCTATGACATAGCAAACCTTGCAGTGCAAAACCTTGAACAGATGTTATAATACTAGACGTGTGCACGTACTGACCAAGAATAAAGTATCATCACGCAAAATATTTCTGTTGTCATTTTGCTGTCTTGTCATTTTTGCATCTTCCTATGTCCTCTAGATAATCCTTGTGGCCTTGTCATTTATACTTTCTTGTTATTCTGGCATGGTGTCTCTCTATATATAGTTTCTAGGTTAAATTTCTAATCACCCTTATAATTTCAGTTAGCCATGGGAGTTCATTCAATAACATTGTAAATCATTGATTACGAATCTCAGTACTAATTTTCAGAAGAAAAAATAATAGGAAAGATAAGAAAATAATAATAATAATAATAATAAAGAATAGAAAAATAAATAGCAAAAATAAAAACATATGGTTCAAGTAGCGAAATTAGGGAAAACAGTAATGGATAACAGTAAATAGTTGAATAGGAATATTATAAGCAATTAACGTGCAAACACGCAATAAAAGAATCCGTTTAAGAACAGAAACAGATTGTATAGAAATTTAATATTATCCCAGCAGGATACTTATTCCGTCAGAATAAAAATATATGGCATGCAATTGATCTAAGTCTTTTTTTCATTCTAAATATTATTTTATGCAAAAGCATTACATTATATTCAGAATAAATTTTATGCGATTTTAATTAGAGCAAGAATGTCAAGTGCAATTACAGAGAGAGCTGTGTAATGCAAAACAAATGCGAGTACGTCTACAGCACGGAACGAAAAATTTCTTTGTCCTTTCCTCAGTATAATTAAAAATAAATAACATTTTTAATTAATTTTTATGCTAAAAATTACTTTCTAAAAAGTGTAGATACATTTCTGAAACATAGCATAAACTCCCTTTTGAGGGAAATTTTCCTACATTATTAAATAACAAAGGAGACTCATATGCACATTATCATAATTCAGCCTAGTCGTGCAACAGAGTGTTAACAAACTAAAAGAATTTCGTTCTATTTACAGAGCAACATGCATATGTTACAATTATAAATCTAAATTTGTTTCCACAAATTCAGCTTTTTATTTAAATCCGTAAATCAATATTATCTTTTTTAAGGCAAAGATTTTTTAATGAGGCTCTTAACTGAAAATAACCAGAATTATACACAGAGAATGATAAAATTCAAGAGGAAAAATTTTGTACAAATTTCTGCTAAGAGAAAGTTTGACGTCAACAAAGACATAATTTACAATAAAACTATAAGATTATAAAAAGTATGAGGCAAGATATAAATTATTGAAACAGCGAAGTTATTAGCGATGAGAAGTACGGTAACTTTAGTAATCCATGTGATTATCTTTATCACCTATTATTAAATACCCACGACAAAATACGACACCCATTTATGCTCAGTTTAAAAGAAATCGATCGATTGTAGGGAAAAAGTATAGCTGATCTTTAATTCAGATGAAAGGCAAAAGAACAATAAGCGTGATAAGACGACTGGCATAAACCGATTGCCATAATGACCAGCAAATCTCTTCAAGAATTGCAGAATTTGGTATTCTATTACCTCAATGACATTTTGTCGACTTATTATGGTTACCAGTATTTTAAAAATCTTAACCGAGAACTGGATAAGAGTAATCTACAAGACAGGATATTATATTTGGACCATTTTGATTCTAAAGTACTACCTTCTTTTCATGCTCAGAAATGATGTCATTCTCTTTAGTGTCTAACCTTCTTTAGATGAATACTAGTGTCACTATTTCAAGGTACATCCTGAAATTTATTCCTCCCGAAAGGACAAATTATCTTTATTAGACTCATCTGTCGTGAAACCAGAATTATCTAACGACCTTTATTTCGCATTTTATTAGGCCGTTTCTTTCGTTCATAAGTGACGAGTCTTGAACTACTTAAGTTTCTATTTTTACAATTTCATAAATAACTGCTTATGTGGTTCTGATTAAAAATCTTACGCCAGATAATTTATAATCTCATATCATTCTATTACAAAAGTTATTGTCTTTGATAGCTTCAAATGGTAGCCGCTAGTCATAGCAAAAATGCTAAATGAGCAATTGTCTCAAATTAAAATTTGCTGAAATTCAGTCTTGCAGTTTCTTCGTTGTTTTCACAACTGCAATTAACTACGTCTAAAAACAAACAAAAATACGGGGTCAGCACAAAGTCTTGCTCTGATTATAAAAATTTATTACAAAATAAGCATTGAATGGAAAAATGTGATTCTGGTATCATTGGATAGCTCAATAGAACAAAACGTACTATCGCACAAAAAAACTGTTGTTAAAATGTTAATACGTGGTAGTACTTGCGTACTTAATTGTTCTGCGTGGAATTAAATATTAGTGGTGGATTAAACGAAATCGCTTGATTCCTCCTTACTCCTCTTGGTTTAATTCTTTTGTTGCCATATAAAGACAGAGCCTTTACCACACTAGTTGCTGAAGTTGAAGAACTGAAGGATAGAATAAAAGATGCTGTATGTGCCGTTATAGAGGGCATTTTAAAGAACACTTGGCGAGAACTAGAATACAGCTTTGACATTCTCCTAGCTACCAAGAGGGCACGCATTGAAGTCTACTGAAGTACGTGGTCTTACAATATATCCAAATAAACATATGTCTAATTATAATAGTTTTCGTACAATAAATTTTTGTAATCAGAGCAAGACTTTATGCTCACCCTGTATAACGGAAATTGCAATATCGAACATCAAACTGCGAGATTTCGCTACAAAAACAGCCGGCAAAAATGCTGGCAGACTTCTCCATTCTTGTGCTAATGCTACGGAAATTGCTGCACGATTTATCCACACCGTACTTGCAATGTGACAGTTTTCCGTTCTGGCGCAGCTATAAATATTTCGTTTTCCATATATCTATGCATGCATAAAGCCTGCTCTTGTCCATTTTTTCAAAGAAGGCATAATTGTGCTAGCGTTTCTGACAACACGATACGAGAAGAAAAATCTTTGCTTTAGCTCAATAAAATATCTTCCCATATCTTTCAGTTGCTCAAATTTTCTTCCCTTTGGTGGATACATGTATGTGTATTATTATTCAATATTAATAAACTTCATTCATGAAACCCATCCGAATCCTTTATTTTTTAAAAATAAAATTGATTTCTATCTTTTGTGTACACGCATCTGATCATACCGAAAATCAATTATTTTTTATTTATTATGATTAAATATTTTTATTGTCCGCTTTGGGTCTCTTCCGATATTTGTGCATCTGAAATTTATCAGCGGTGGAAAGAAATTTGCTATGGAAAATTAATGAAATAAATTCAACGTGGCATAACGCTCCTATGAAAAAAATAAACGCTTATGTCATCTAACTGCACGTTGTCTTCCGCTGTGCTGTGACGTAATACTTCAAACAGCAAATAAAAGAATGCAACCGATTTCAATATTAAATTCGGTATATTCGATGTGCATCAGGTGATTTCACTCCATTAGATCCTCAGATTTAAAAAAAAGGAATATATTTAATAAAAATTTCCTAAACACTTCGTTACAAATCGTAAGAAAAATTTTGTTCGACTAATTATACTGATAATCATCAGTATAATTATCTGACATAACCTGTTATGCTATATATCAAAATTTAATATTTACAATTAATCTACGGGAAATTCAGAATTCTAAAGAAATAGCACTAAAGGAGTTCGTTAAAATTACAAAAATCTATTCCATCAATATAGTCGAAATATCTATGCTTTAAATTATCTTAAAAAGGACTAATCTTTAAAATGTGGATTATTATTAGATATATTATCTAAAATAAGTTTTAATGTAACAGTGAAATTTCATTAGTTTTAGAATGATGTCAGCTCAGACTCATGTGACCAAGACAAATGCGCATGCTATTTACGATAAGAATCCAAAATCACATAGAGATGTAGATGCTGAAACGCCATCCGCTGGAGGCAGTTATTATGCTACGCATATGTGAAGAAATCCTGCTCCCTGCCAGAAATGTTGGATGCTGTGTTCTTGTCTGTGCGTCACATTTCAGCAGACAAGTTCGAATACATCTGCAGGCTACCTTTTCCGGGTGTTGGATTGAAGGCATTGTACTCATGGCATGGCCTCCACGATCACCACATTTGACCCCCATAGACTTTTCTTATAAAGATTCATATACAAAACACCTGTTTCGTAGCAGGAAGATTTAGTAGGATTAGGCTGATATTATTCAGAAGGTGCAACATTCCATGTCGGACCAATGTATAATTGCGCCTGGCATAAGCTTTCACTCTCTACTGTAGTAGTATTGTTTCTAAATAAAATGTTATAGAAAGATTCTTAATCGTAGTCATCTATTAAGTATCATTTTAAATGATGCCTGCTGCCTCCAGATGGCTTTGGCGCACCTATGTTCCTATGTGATTTTGGATTCTTTTCATGTGCTTGAATTGTTCTTTCATTTTGGTCTCGGTTTTTGGAATCACCCTATAAATATTAAATCTTTTGGGAGCAAACATTTTATTTAGAAACTTTTAAGACCTGCAGTTAGTATTATAATAATTAAATTTGCTTACCAGTTTATAGTAATTAGATTTATAATGACTAATTTTAAAACTTTATATTATAAGATTTAGAATTTAAGTGTGCAAAGATTTTCTCCTTGAGAAAATATATAATCTTTTGGAAAAGAAGAATTTAGTCATTTTGGTTCGACTGAGGTAAATAATAGGCATATTTCATTATTAGCTAATGAGTTTTGTCAAAATATTAAGTCTAATAAAAATCTATTTCTAAAAAAGTCAAAACAGCGGAAAATAAAACAGTTTTTTTTGAGTTACATAAAAAATACATAAATGTTTTAACAGCAATGTCGTGATTTCTTAGAAAGTAAATTCGATTTTGGAGAAAAAGTAGGTACAGAAGCCAAGTATCTCTCAAAGAAAGGTTAAGTTGTAAAAGTTCTTACTCCAGGATATGTTGAAAAAAGAGCAAAAATTTTGATAACCAACACGCAAACCCACTAATTCGAAATAAATTCTCTTCATCCTAGGTGCTTGTAAGATTTAAAATGAAAAACACTTCCCAGGGAAGCCACAGATTGTCATAAACTTTTCTAATCAGGAAAGAAGTTGCATGGAAATTTTAGAAATCGCAATGCTGCATAATTCAGTGCGCTATAAAATTCAGAAACATAAAACCGAAACTGTTTCTGAAATAAACATCTCATTGGGCTTCTAAGAAAAATTATTTCTTTGCGGTCAAATAAAGGAAGCCTTTGAACAAGTAAGAAGAAAGGCGTAATACTTTGATGTGAACGAAACGAAAAGTATGGCAAATAGTAAACCGAAAACTCGTCTTTCAATACAACAATTAAAAAATAATAATTAAATACAATGCCATTCAGTAGTCTAGAGCAAATTTAAAATGGATAATTCAAAAACAAATAAGAAAAAGGCCATATCTACAAAAAGTATAAATTTTTTCTTCATAAATCCAGAATTTATTTATAGAATAGCTTGCACAATATAAATCAGCAGACGTTACGGCAATTGCTGGCCCCATACATGGTGGATCTGTAGTGGGATCGGGTTTCGAACCCTCAGGCCCCAAAGCTGAGACCTTACCACAAGGTCAGTGTGGCCCACTGCAGTTCGTGGAGAGATGCGTTACATAGGATAATAATGCAAAAGTGGACAATAATGTAAAAGAGGACATTGAGCTCCATTTCTGATTATATGGCAACACATGAACAACAATGCTGAA
Organism: Araneus ventricosus; assembly: GCA_013235015.1. Lineage (NCBI taxonomy): Eukaryota > Metazoa > Arthropoda > Arachnida > Araneae > Araneidae > Araneus > Araneus ventricosus. Next base: position 223,448 of record BGPR01000165.1, on the reverse strand, counting down.
CTACATTTATCCATTTTATTGTCTTCCTTTGCTTGCGAGTTATCGATCTTTGAAGTTGGCTAATAGAAAGACCAACAGACAGTTAAAGGATCTGAATTAAAATTTGATACAGACTTAAAATTCTGGTGTTAAATCCAAATGCCAAACTTCATTCATGTAGCATTATCTCTGAGTTATCGTGTTCACTTACAATCAGGGGGGGTGGGCAGTCAGACAGACTTCCCGTCCACGGATCTCGTAAAAATTGATAGAAACGTACAATTTCGGCGAAACCCCACCAACCAAATTTCATCCTTCTAACTTATTGCGTCGTAGAGTTATATATTCACAGACAGACAGGCATTATTCTGAAGCTGAATTTTCGAATTGAAGGAGGTCAAAAACACCTAGATAATTTAAAAAAATTGACGAAGAGATCAAATTTTTTTACGTTTGCAATACATTAGGTTTATATCCTTTGTATGCGAGAAAATGAAAAAAGGAGAAAATTTGAATTATAAAAGAAGGAGTTTACTGAATGAACATATGTAATGAGGTCGAATTTTTTAACGATTACAATACGTTCTCTTTGTATACTTCGTATAAACAAAAGTAAAAATTAATGAAGTGAGAGCAAAACTGAATCGTATGGTAACAACCAAATTGCTGACATTAAAAATTAAAAATATACGCAGTGTGTCAATCACTAATGAGAACATATTTGTAAAAAGACCTTTATAAAAATGTATTGCTTTTCCATTTTCGCAGGCATTTATTATTCTGTCTTCTTCAATTTAGAAAATTATTTGTAAAGCTTTGGATGCAGCAAATGACGTCATTAAGCTAAAAAGTGTTATTTCAGGAACACGAAAGAGACGGGAACAAATATTCCTTTCTCCCTAAAAAATTAGATAAAAGGCCACCGAAGTACCTTCAGCTGCTGGTTAAAGTATATAAATGCGGAGATAACACTTTTTTCTCATATCCCTATAAAGCTCATACGTGTGTTGAAAATAGCTTCCAACGCCCAGAATAATTAATGGTACATGAAACTGATTCGCACTTTTGGGATCTCTTGAGTTAGTTCGAAAATAATATTGTCACATGTCTCCAAGAATGTTTGAAAAAATAAATGACGACATATATTTTGTCTGTTTAGAGAAAAATGAGAAGATTTAAAAATCAGTATTGCCAAAAAGATCAATAAACGATTCTCCTTTACTATGTTATGTGTTCGTATTTGGAGAAATGTTTTCTACTCAATAATCCGTCAAAATTTTCTTATAAATATTTTCTAACAGTACTTTTATCTATGCTTATTTTCTATCAGTGCAAATATCGATCAATGTTTTCTTATCATTGCTTCGTCTGGAGAAGTGTCTTTCAAATAGTTATCTTTATCATAAGCACTTTGTTCTTCTAAAGCAAGAATTTTTCCTTGGCACTGAAAGTAAATCCTTAATAACTTAATAACTGTAGCATCGATCCAGCTTGGTACCTTACCAAAACTCGCCTTCCAAAATATTCTTCTTTTCTTTATAATCATGCCATTCACAGGTTTACTTAGCTAAGTGTAGTTATATTAACATCCCGTTTAACTCTATCGATCCGGAAAGGTCAGAAACGTCCCTTCAAGCAAAAGACGGCGGCCGTTCGAAACGTCCGAGAATCAATGTGAAATTTCCACTCCCTTTCGTTAAGTGTAATTTCACACCCGCGGCGCGCGCTTTCTTCGTTAGAGGGCTCACCCAGATGGGTTTGGTGGAAAAGGAGGGGGAGGTCTTAGAATCCGGACAGTTCCAGCTGTCATTGTGGTTTTGAGGGGTGAAGTGAATTTCTCTTATCTTTGAAAGAGGAATTCGGACGTTCCCGTATTTTGAGGTCCCTCTATTCCAATGGTCTTAGGAATCAGAGGGTTAAAGGCAAAAGAGAGTTATATTTTGACGAACCTTGTAAATTTCAACCGTGGTCATATGACAACACCTCAGCTGACATCCGCCCTCTCGAAACTTCCAAGCAACACCAGCGGGAGGAGGTTTGATCCTCAACCTTATGAGTACACAGTTAACGCATACAAGTACAAATACGCTGCAGGACTTTGGTAGAATCGAGTTTCGAATCTGGAACCCTCTGGTATCGAAGGCGAGACCTCATCAACAGACCACTGCGACTCTATCATTTGTTACCAAAGTCAGTTCTAAGGCTTTCATTAAAATATTAGATAACATTATTTAATTAAGCAAAGTGGTTATGCATTAAATATTTAAACTATATAAGAGTTTCATTGCTACTTTTTCTCTTAATTTTCTAATTCAATTCAACTGTATAAAGGTAATTTAAAGCATTCGTCGCTTTTTACTTTTAATTATAATGCAATTTTGACATACTTATGCCTCCATGCATTCGAAATGAGTATCTATTTTACAAGGAGATTGAAGTGGACTTATCTTTTTATGTCATAATTGTACTCACCGCAATTCTTTGGGTACATTAATACTATGAGGTTGATGAAAAATTGGGCTTCAGTAATATCCCCCCATTCGAATGCCTCCTCTCTCATAAAGTTATAAAGGTGAACGGTTTGTGAACGTAAATGTTTATATACTCATAAATAATCAATTTTAGCAAAAGGTAGATTTGGCCAATGAAATCTTTGTATTCACATCTCAGGTTATAAAGTTAATGAAATGAATATCTGAAATCCATATATGCTAATCATTGATGCCTTTACAAAAAATGGTTTCTTAGAATTTTTCTTCCAGAGAGCTATTAATAATTGTATAGTTACAGAACATTACATTTAATATCAGGAGTGGGTTATTATATGCTAAATATATAAATAGATGTATTCAATAGTAGCGATTGTCTAAGTAATATGCTTATGCTGTAGAATTTAAATTATTAATGAGACCCAAGAGAGAGTTGTTTCACGTGTAAGATGTACACATTATATTATAACGCAATACGAATGAATTTATTTGCATTAAAAACCTCCATGTTCATGTAAGATTTGCGTAAAGTATATTCAGATGAAATCCCTTAAGAATCGGATACATAATTTGAGTGTTCGCCTGGGTGTAACATAATATCACATAATCCTTCAAACTATCACGGTGATCTCCGCAATTATTGATTTAGAGGTTGTTATAACAGGCAAGATTTTCAAACAGGCATTTCGCTATGGTGATGAAGCTATATCATTAGTTGAAAGGTGAAGACTGTTCGAAAATTAATACAAATATACTTTGTGGCATGGAGAATGTTTACTGTTTTAATTACTGTTTACCACTAACATCACAGCGATTTATTAATTGATAGTTTTCTTCAATAAATTTTTTGCTGTTTTTTTTGCATGCACTAAGCAACAATCTAATTTAGAGATATTTTTTAAAACTCACTGCTATTTGAAATCATATGTCACTGACTCATATAACGAATATTTTGAATTTAAAAACAGCTTACATATCGTCAGTATACTGTTAAAAAAAACCAAGTCCAAAAATAAGAAAAATTATTTACTGTTCAAGTTGTTGAAAAATATCATCTCTGTAACAGAAAAAATCATGCATATCAATATATCGTCGATATAAAATATATGCAGCACATATATTGATATGGCCGACCTCTTCTGTTACAGAGCCTCATTACTCAATTTTATTAGGAGCCGCAGTGGCCTAGTGGTAAGGTCTCGGTACTGGAACCAGAGGGCTCCAGCTCGAAACCCAATTCCACTGAAGATCCGTCCTGTATTAGGCTAAATGATACTTAGGGGGCAAATGCCCGCTTGCTGATGCCATGTGGAAGCCTGGAAAGGGGGGTGCCAGCTCAAGCGTCGTCTTTGTCATCTGACCGTGGTTCAAAATTACGAGGTCTGTTCTAAAATAGCCCTCGTGTTGCTTCACACCGGGACGCTAATACAACTAAACTAAACTTATTTTTAATATTAAGTGACGTTTAGCCGCATAACGAAGATATAGCGTTTAATACAAAAGCAGTTTACTGCATATTAGCAATTATATATTAAAAAAAACATTGGACAAAAAATGAGAATTGATTATTTTGCTCGTTCACGCAGAATGCTAACTTTTCAATATCTAGCATCAAGTAACTTTCAAGCGTATTTATAGAAGACTCATGCTCCGAAAACAAGAACATGACACTAGCTTTCCAGAGTTTTCCTTTTTGCGCCTTCCTTATTGCAGTGTGATTCAATAGAAACGCAATTTTCAGCCAGGATCTTAACTTTAACAAAAGACATTACAATACGAAATAATGAGTCCTTTTTTCCCCGCCCAACTTTCTTTTCTCTCCTCAAGAGTCCTGCAATGAAAGAAAAAGGACTACGGAAATTGAGGTTTTGTTGGAGCTTCATTCCATTATTTCGAGTTGGCCCGTCTTCCCGCTCTCCAACTAGTTTTCGAGTTCAGCAAATGTGGGAAGTTTTTGATTGTGGAGGATATTTTTTCGGGAGTAATTGGAAATAATCACATTCGAAATGCAAATTCGAGAGTCTTCTTAAGCTGATAGACGAAATAACACACGGACAGGATTCGACTTCTGGTCTTTCTCTATTGTATTTAAGTGTTACTCGAGTCTTTGTTTATCTAATGAAGAATTGTGAAATTACTTTTTAGGTGTCCCAAAACAATCTCGCAGTGGGATTTTTCAAGTTTCAACGGTTAAGATGCTTTAGTGGATAAAGAAAATAAAAGGATAAAATGTTTTGGTAGTTTTTTAATGATCTTGTGTTTCTAATTTCAGTTACTCCAATCCGGATCTTTTTTGGGGCCTGCTATTTCTTTCTCTAATTCCTTTATTCAATACATAGGCAAAGAGATATGTGATTAACTTTACTATAAATTTTAAAAGGCTGACCAAAGGGAAATGATTATCAGTTACAATTGAAAAATTAGTGGACATTTGTAAATTCCCACAGCATATAAAGAAACTTCATTCGGTTTGGTTCAGAAAAGATCATAAAATATTCCCCTATACTTATAAAAGCATTAACCTTAATTATGGTTTTTTAAAGCATGAGAGACAATTTCCAGGCATAATGGTAAGAAATTGCGCCATAGATATTCAAATATATTCCAAATTTAGTTTGGATACATTAATGTTGCGGTCTGAAGCAACATAAGGGATATTTTGGGAAGGACTTTGCCCTTTTGAACCGTGGTTAGCTGACGAAGACGACACCTTAGCCGGCAGTCTTCTCAACAAAGTATCGTACCACATCATCAAGAGGATGATTGACCCTCGATGTCAGATTTAATGTTCTCCAGGTACAAAAACATGGCAAATAATTGGGGGAATCGGGTTTCGTACCTGGAATCCTGTGGGCGAAACCTTACCACCAGACGACCAAGGCCCGCCAAAAATATAGCATATAGGGAGAAAATGCCTTTAAGCCTCATTTTGCATATACCAGTAAATCTGAAAGAATAATCCCTTATTGAAGGAATTTTATGTCTCCAAATCTTACATATTCAAATTTATATGCATAACTAAGTTAAAAGATGGCTGTTTATAATTTTATAACGCTACATAACTTTACATTTTCAATGACTATTCCAGAACAAAAGATTTTCTCGCTCAGATAACTTTCAGCAAAGCATTCATTAATTTTTTCGTTGAAATATTAGCTGCTGTATTATCTATTACGTTCTGCTTTGAAAATTGAGAAAAGCCATTTTCTTTCTTGGGTCAATTTTTTTTCAGAATGAAACGAGAATTTAGAAACAATACATTCAAAAAGTTAATTAGAAATGATATATATCAAGGCATTAAAATTATACCTTACAATATGAACTCCAAAAAAATGTTTTTTTTTTCAAAATGTACGTAAGCTTAGAAACAAAATATTCGGGAAGTTAACAGGAAATGGTAAATTTCAAAGCATTATAAATATAACCTCATCGTCATTCAAAAACAACCATTATACATCATTAAAGTGAGATAATCTATTTTTGAGTTATTCAACTAAAATACCAAATTTCTTTAATTGTTTATGATTTCAAAAAATCAAAAGATTCAAGATGCGAATTCCTGCCGAGGTAGTGTTGGACTGACAGAATACTTCCAGTATAGATGTAAAATGATTTACACACGCAACATATATCGTATAAAATACATCCCTGAAATCAAAATTCTTTTAAGATGGATTATAGATTTGAAACATTAAAGCCGAAAAACATAAAGAAAGATAAATAGGGGAGCTTTTAACTTTGTTGTGGTAAGATCTTGTCCTTCGAGGGAAACCGTCTTTAAAGTGAATGATAAACTTACGACCGGTCGCTAGTAGCCCAGCGATTTCCTGATGAATTATTTATCTCCAGATACACTCGAGAATACATCGTGTCGAATGTATGCAGTTAATTAAATCAGAGGAGTTTCCTCCACTTAATCGCATAAGGCTATGTTGCTTATAAATTAATCCAGATGAACTCTACTACGGCATAATATACTAACTATTCAAGGACAAGATTTTTAACTTTAGAGTTATTTTATTGCTTAATACCTAAATAGAAGGAGAATAACACAGTATTTTAGAGAAATGGCATGAACTAAAATAGTAAGTTGTTACGACATGTATTTATTTTAACGGTATTACACCATATTCGATTATCTAGAACTGTAAATTTACTTTGCGAAATAAAACTGCAAGTTCTTAAAGAAAATGGACTTGAAGTGACAATTTCGACATAAAATTTGAAATTTAATTTTGACTTTTCGTACAAGTATCACTTAGAAAAGATTACAATTTTTATGAAGATACTTTTTTTAAGGAAATTTTCAGTGAACATAAATATTAATTGTTTGTTAAAAGATGCACTGTATGGCATTTAATTATTCCCACCTCATTGAAGGTGAAAATATCTCATAAACAAACTGAGAAAAAAACTCGTATTTTTAGAGAGATACAACTTGGCATTTTTTGCGCAGTAACAGTAACACATAACTTAATACTTGAAAAATAGATATCAAACTTTCAAGTACAAATAAAAATAATATGTTTTACAAACACTTGAAAAAGTGTTAAACAGTAAAAAATTCAAATTTCAAGAGTTAAAATCGGAAAGTATTTTAAATAAATCAAAATCTTCTGCAATCATAGTTCGATGCCCCTACTTTAAAATATTAATAAATTTTAGATTATAATCGACTATTTTATGCAAGGAAAATTAATTATTTTTATTTTTTGCCACTCTATATAGAGTATTGTGTGTTGGAAGGAGCCCTATTAGCACAAGATATTGTACGATATCCTCACGATGTTATCCGATATTCTGAATACCGCACGATATCGTGAGGATATCGTAGCAATATTGTACAGCATCTTGTGCTAATAGGGAGGAGAACTGGAAGAATGTAATATTAATTTTTTTATTTTTTGCTCTACAGGGTAAGTGCAAAATGTGAAACATTTTTTAACATTTACCCGGGGGAAAGAAATCTTCCATTCTATTGGAAAATCTCTCTTATGAAAGAAAGCAAAAAATATTATATGAATTACATTAATTAATAATTTTTAAACATATCCAACACAAAATTAATATATTAAATCATTAACGTCCTTTAAAAAAATAATCATATATTTAAATCTAGAAATTGTACCAGTTGTTGTACTTTCTAACAACACGTTCTTCACCTTAACGCCATCTTCTGTTAGAGTAAAATTGTTGGATTGGAGTAACTTTTACAAAAAGTACTTACACAACCGTCATATTTTATACAAAAGTCCTTATACGCTATAGATATGAACAATTCCATAGCTTTTCCATTTGTCTTTTATAAATTAAAAGAAAGGTTCTCAGTTTAAAAATTTTTCTTAAATTTGTTATTTGAAAGGAATTTTAATAACATCCACTCTACAGGCATATAACTCCTCAATATTTATAAGCAAAACGTACTAAAAGCTCTTTAATGAGCGGAGAGTGCTATTTTAGTCAGTGACTTATTTCTAAGAGCATCAACGAACAACAACAGATCTCTAAAAAAATTTATCAGAGTTGTTTTATTTCCAAGTTGCTCTCAGCACTTCACAACAAATGACGCTCGTCTTATGCAAGCGACAATTTAGAGATGCAGCTGAAAATAATGCAGCTGAGACATTTAGTCTACAGCGTTTTTGAAAAAGAAGAGAACAAGGAAGGAAAAGAGAAAGCAAAATCATATTCAACCAATACACGTCTTCCCTATCAGGCGTACAGAATAACGGTGTGCTTTTACTATATTTATATATACATGAATGTATATATAAAGCTTTTTTTCGCTTTATCTTTATGCAGGTTCTTCTTTATTACAACGTCCTTCGGCAGTCTACTAACCCGAGCAGTATGGATCCATGACAAAATCCCCGTTTTACCATCATCCTCTACGTCTCCTTTTCTTCAGTAGGGGCAGAGGATTTAGAGATTTCCAATAGCGACAAACGCCGGTTGCGGATCTTTGTGTCCCTGTTTCACTTGAACCCATCTACATCTAAAATTATTTTTGCGTTCAATAAAAGCACCGTATGGATTTCTTTTTCCGGATTGTTCTTTTCCTTTGGACATTTCGCATTGTGTACCCGATCTCTTTACTGCGGAAAAGGTAGGAGAGAATAAATATTTAGCATGATGGAGCAATTACTCTTCAAAACGGCCCATTGGAATGGCTATAAGACTTTGCAATGGTTATTGGTGATTTATTATGTATTCACTGGAATTGATAAGAATAAGAAATGTATCACAAATATGAATCAATTACTTGTGCGTTCAAAATTGAAATCAATTGCTATAATATCATAAAGCTTCGGTACTAGCGTTGACGTATGGTTATTGATAGAATATATGTTAGTCCTATCTAATCTATATTGTCTTGGATAAATTTGGCTAAAAAGCTTTGGTTAAGATTTTAAATATGTTTCACAATACATGAATGACATTCTAGGCTCAAAACTCTAGTTTTAGAACAAGTGTATTGATTCACCCAATTAGTAATCACGCATAAAATTACATTCGATTAACTACTCCAAATAGATAATAACACAAATGATTCAATAATCACTTACATCCTAAAATAAAAAATGAAATTTCACAATTGATTGTTTTTATGACACAATACATTAGAGGTGGGGGTTCTAATCTCACTTAGTCTAGCATATCTAGCCAAGACCAGGAATCAAGAACTTATGATAGATGTGAAGCGAATCTTCAGTTGGTCAGAGCGACCTTGGAGTTTCTGAGCAGCAATTATAATTTACATTTAGGTATATTCATTCTGGTCATGTCTTTGTTCAAAGAAATATCAAACGCGAACACAATTTCTGCTTCTATTTGCACATTAAGAAACTCGTTCGTGTATCTTTTTACACATTTGTTTTATTAAACTTGACTAGTTTCATGGAATTTTGATGAAAGATATGATTTGGATGATGATAAAGATGGAATTTCGTAATCGGATTTTCATTCACTTTCTGATGCGCTAGAAGTTTGAAATCGTGTGTACACTTGTGTGATGTGTATCAAAATACACTATTTTAATATTAGAACTTAATTGTAAATTAATTTGTTAATTTAATTGAATTGTGATTCCATACGCGTGGTGCCACCTGGTAGTGAATGTGATAAAGAAAATTAATTCCAGATTCTAGATTTATAATAATGTATTATAAATTATAGACTGAAAATTAGAAAATAATTAAAATAAAGCATTCTACTTTTCAATACAGTAATAAAAGGGTTTTTAGGATTTTTTTTATTAATTTTTACACATTTTGTTAAAATACTGTTGGATATAAATTTGAATTGTGTGTGCATATTGATCGCAAAATAATTTGATTAATAAGGTATAAACTCGTATCAATATAACAAAAGCTTATAGTTAGAGCTCTTAAAAATTGAAGGCATAAAAACAAAGAAGTTGGGAAATCTATTATGTAGAAAAGACAAATGTTTAATTGCTATAGAAGCAATAAGACGTTGATTTGAACCTTTACTTCAGAATATTACATCAAAACTTTCTTAATCATATTAGGGATACTCTCATAATAATTTTAGTTTATAGTTATTCCAATTCCTAATTCTTAAAAACTCTATTCTTATAAAAGGGCAATGTACACATTTCGTACACTGAAATATATTTTGAATCTTTATATAATTTAAATTATTAATAAGACCCAAGTGAGAGTTGTTTCTTGTGTGGGTGTGCACATTATATTATAACGCAATACGAATGAAGTTATTTGCATTAAAAACCTCCATGTCCAAGTAAAATTTACGTAAAGTATATTCAGATGAAATCCCTTAAGAACCGGATACATAATTTGAGTGTTCGCCTGGGTGTAACATCCTTCAAACTATGACGGTGATCTCAGCAATTATTGATTTAGAGGTTGTTATAACAAGCAAGATTTTCAAACAAGCATTTCTCTATGGTGGAATTTTTATAGCATCTTAATATAATATATCTTTATGGAATCGTTATAGAAATATGTACATTTGAATATATTATATATAATTTAATAAAACGGCATAAAAAATAAGATTAAAATATCATATATTTAGAAAATGATAAGAAAAATAACCTTTTTTCGAAAATTGAAAATATTTATATTCCCTTGTAAATAGTATATATGTATTTTTCACATCGAAAACATCATAAAATATCCGCTATTTATTTATTTGAACATTTTGAAAATAAGCATTATCACCTCGTCACAAACTGAGATATATTCGAACCTATAATTAAAACTGAAAGAAAGCCATGCATGAACATAAAATAAAAATCATTAGTAAAATAAAAATAAAAATAATAATCTTCAGTAATTAAAATCATGAACTATATTTATAAAGCCAGCACATGAAAGCTATTTTTCTCAAAGCAAACGAAATTCTTCTTAGAGCAAAAAATAACACCCATTTCAACTACCTAGGAATTCTGTGATAGTGTACCTTGTTTATGAAATGGAATAAAATAATTAAATCCGATTTCAAAGTAAACAGAAACCAAAAACTCCAATTAACACACAAGAATGATTTCGTTTCAAGTCAAAAGTAACTTTTTCAGGTATACTTGTTTTCTCCTATCTTTAGAAACTTTACAAGTTGCCGTACAATTTGATGAAGACGGAAGCTTCGACAAACAATTTATTTTCATAGCATCGGAATCCGAGTTAAAAATGCTAATAAAAACAAAATGAAGAAGAGTGAAACTAACATCAATTGATTCGAAAGCAAAGCGAGCGAAGTCTTGCCGTGTTCACCGTTGAATACGAATCTCAATAAATTCAGCGATAAAAAGCCAAATGAGAACACTTAAAAAATAACGAAATAAATAATGTCACGACAATTGCTCAAACAGGAGGGCATGATGTGTCCTTAGGGAATAAGATACAGATAGGGGAAAATTCTAATTCTTAGAATAATTTTAATCCTTCTTCGCCCAGTATCTACAACTGTGAACCTAAAAGAGCCGAAGGGTTTTTGTTTACTTCAATACAAAGACTGGAACTCGTCTCATTTCTTAAATCTTATTTCTTGCTTTCATTCCAAAAGACAGACTTAAAGATTTGCAACGATTTGTTTTAATTATTATTTTTATCTTCTTTCTTTTTCAAGGAAATAAAAATAGAAAGCCGTATCTTTCTTTTTTTATTTCTCTTCGTTTCCTCCCCTTTTAGGGAATGTTCGCTTTCGTGTGCAAAGAATTTCGCCCGCATTTGAAAAGTAGATATTGCGTAAAGCGAAAATTGAGACAAATCGCTGCATCTAGCGTGAGAATTTCGATTCTGCTCAAAAAGCATTGCAGATTTATTTAGGAGAAAGGAAACTCCTTTCTCTTTCTTTTTCTCTCACAAAGAGTATGATTTTGTAGCACTAAATATGCATGAGGTGCCTATGTCTGTAAAGGAAAAAGATGATGTTAGTGCGTGAACGGAAAGATTATTTTAATATATGTTGTACATAAAAAATATTGCATTTCGATATTTATTTTTGAAGCGTTTCTTAAGGGTTTGATCTGTGTGTCTGTACAGCTGATCCTTCGAGAATTCTGTGGGTTTTATAAGCCGAAAGAAATAAATCTTGCTTAATACCAATAATCCGAAGCGAAACCTTTATGTTATCGTTGGCGACTGTAGATATAAAGCTAAATCATCATTTTTAGTATTCAATAAAAGAACTGGCTTCATCATTTTAAAAGTGCAGAAGAAATTCTCACCAGAATAGAGTTGCACCTATATCCTATAAGTTAGCCTATAAAATTCGATACGTATGTTGGTTACGGTACGATTTTATACATGATAGTTGTGAATTTGTCCTATATTTTTAATAAGGAAGTATATCAACTTAGAATGGTCTTAAAACTTGTTAAGGTATAAGAAACGGATGTAAGATGAGTAATTAGTTTGCATTATATAGATAAAAGAATGATGCAAGAGAAATTTTTTTACACTAGTCTATTTATATGCTGAATATTTTACAGTCGTCTATTTACATGCTAAATATTTTAAAGCCGTCTATTTATAAATTAAATTTTTTTCTTAAGAAATTATAAGCATTTGGTAGTTACAAAAAGAATATTTCATCCATTGCCAAACAATAAAGGTATCCAAAGTGTCTTAGATAAAAAAAATTACGTCATGATACTACTGCTATTTAACAATTGCAATACGGCGTAAATAGAATTGAATCTCCTTACAAAATGTGTGATTATTTTCCTGTCAAAACATTTAAAAAATTTTATAAGCATCTTTCTACTTATGAAATAGTGTATGGGGCCTGTTGCACTCTAAATCATACGTAGTGGCCAAACGTCCTCCCTTTGGTGTGGCGCGGAAGTTTGGAGAGGGAGTGTCAGCTCAGGTGTCGTCCTCGTCATCTGACCACGATTCAAAATTACGAGATCCGTCCCTAAATAGCCCTCGTGTTTCTTCAAAACGGGACGTTAATCTAACCTAACCTAACTTAACTCATGAAATAGTTCACGGCACTTTAAACAGTAGCATTTACTATCGTCGGTTTGATAACGAATTCGGTTTAATCAAGCCGAATAATGAGTGAACTTTCTGGAAACTTGTGATTAATTCTTATCCAAATGTGTGATTATTTTTAAACCTGGTTTCACATTATTTTATACGTAAAAATATAATGTTATATTTATAATTAAATTTTTATGTGTCTCTTTTTTTTATTTGCAAAAATGCATGCATAATTTCTAAGCATATAACATTTCTAAGCATAACTTCATAAGTTCCATTCTTGTTCTAGAATTATTTTATTAATAAGATGAAAATAACTACTCGTTTCATTACCGTGAAACTGTATGTATCATTTCCAATAAAAAAATGAGAGACATTTTTCAGAGCAAGTTTAATTTTTAAGAGTAGAATATTAAAGAAATTTAAAGTGGAAAATGACACAATATGTACAGCCTTCTATTTTACCGAAAAAGTTTCTATTAAATACAATTGAATAGCCTAAAACATTTTTTCTAAATATCTAAAAGGACTTCCTCTCAAAAAATGTTATGAAAAGGTTTTCCACATAAATAGTTATTATTCCTTCAATTAAAAGTTGCATATTCAATTGCTGAATAAAGGATTTAATCCTACCAATTTCTCCATTAAGCTTCTTTTCCATAGTAGCAATTAACAAGTTGGAATTTCTGCATCTTTCACTTTCTCTGTCACTCTATCGTTCAAATTCTCTTTCGCTTTATCTGAGATGAACCGAAACTAGAGATGAAAAGTGCTCTAAACTTGAGCGAACGATTAAGACAGCAACCTCCGAGAAAGCTGAATTTCTGACATTTCTCGCCGCTCTTAATTTAATTTCTCGAAATTAACACTATCATTAACTGCTTCACGGACACCAGATAGAGTTAAAGAATGACACAGCCGACCGTCAACGCGCAGATTCGTCTCTTTAAAAGCACCCATCTCTCTTAATTACAGTTTAATCCAGGAAGAAGCAGATATTTTATGAATAGTGTCTTTTTAAACCTATAAGAAACGGAAGCGCTTTCAGGTAGGGAAAAGGCAGCAAATGGTAGTCCAAGAATCTCATTATTTTCGCTATTCCAATTATCTTAATAAGTCTACCAGTGATGAGAATTTAGTTCTTAAATTTCATTGTATTTTTAAGTCAGGAATTTCAATAATTTAGTATTTCTAAAGGTTGGTAATAAGCTATGGCTTAATTTTAATAGCTTCAAAAATGTTTAGTGACAGTTCTTCAACAGGTCCTTTATTAGATTTTTTCATCAATGAAAAATTTGGGGTTTTCTGTTATTAAATAGTACCATTCTTGAAAGATTTCTTCAAGTGTAAGAAGGCATTTAAAATTAGATTTATTATTCATTTTGTCTGTCTGTCCCGATGTTCAATGTTTCTGTCAAGAAATAAAATTCAAGACATTAAAATAACTTTTAAAAGAGGTTCTTATTTTGCTCTTTAAAACTAATTTTGATTTCTTCAAAAATAAAAGGCATGAATTTTTTTAATTTCATTACGAATTTTATTTGAATCATGCTTAAATTCTACTATCTTTCTCTTAATAATTATTTTATTATGTAATGCCATTTTTTGTTTGAAAAGTCTTCTCAAACATAATATTTGAAATGAACTCAGCGTAAGGTCTTGAATTAGTATTTTAAAAAATAATAAACAATTTTATTACATTCCAGAAAACAAAAACTCTTTCAAAATGGGGTACATGTGAAGCAAAGCATTTATTGTCGAATTCCTGCAAACACGTCAAACAATTGTGAGCGTTATGTTTTAATGAAATCTTGCAATTCAAAGATTACAATCCATGTGTATAAAGACAAAAAATTTTTAATTTAATCATTTGTATCTTCATTTATTAAATATTTGTTTTATAATGCGTAATAAAACTCCGAAGTTAAGAATTTAATAATGAAGAAGAAATCAAAAATGTTACAGGTATTCAAAAAAAGAGCATGTGATACTTCTTGAAACTTCGGAATCAATCATGATTCCAAACCTAAATGATAAAAGTAGCATTTTATATTGATTAAAAGAACCAGCTAAAGCAGGAACTGAAGCCCCCTTGTGTAGTGAAATAATAAAACTCTATGGTACATGACTCAAATATGATCGTTAACAAAGCTCCTTGGAGAGAAAATATTTTTTCTGAGGTAATAATAAAATTTTGCATAATTATCTTAAGCTAAAACCTTTTGTTTCAATTAATCACTATTTTAAACTTCGTTCTATAATCTAAAGAAATACTTCTGACTAGATATATAGATTACAGTTCAAACAAACTTTACTCTAAAATTTACAGGAGTATCTCCATCCGGATATATTTAAAAACAGATAGTGTTATTTGCAGGTACAGTACCTAAGGTTAAAATGTTGTTTGCAAGCATAGCATACACACGGCAGGTTCTCGTCTGATTACTTCACACAGCAAGCGTTCGGTAACTGGGAGGGTGACTACTGGGAATATTGCATACCCTAGACATCTTTTTAGTGTCTTTGATTCACGGACGTGGTTAGTTGCACTAAATCAAGGAGGATTAGTCACATCAGGTACAGTGCCTGCGGATAAGGCGTTATTTGCATTTTAGGAATAAATAATTAATTAGTGGTGAATTTTTCCTCTAATTTTTAAAATTTTAAAAAGATTTTTAAACATCCACAATAATTTTCATTGTTATACTTAGATTCAATTTTCCATTGTTCCTACGAATATTTAGCTGTTTTTCTTAGTCCATTGTTAAAAACTGTGTTGCGGATATGTTTATTTTTGATAATGCTATTTGCTTGTACTTTGCCTATAGATAAAAAGATATTTATAGGTACTATACATTTTGCTCAATTTAATATTTCTTCCATAGAAATAACTGAAAATCCTTCGAAAAAAATATTTATACTTTTTAAGATTTTGAACACATGCCAGTATTAGGGAGGAGAGGGGAAGGAAGTAAAAAAAATATTTTATATCTCTAAAAATTTACTAGGCTTGGAATAAGGAGCAAAATCGAAAAAATCTGAATTTTACAGACATTGGCTTCTTCTTATTAGACATTATTTAGCTTCTTCTTATTTTACAGACATTAGCTTCTTCTTATTTTACAGACATTAGCTTCTTTTTATTAGACATTATTTATCTTCTTCTTATTAGACATTATTTAGCTTCTTCTTATTAAACATCATTTAGCTTCTTCTTATTAGACATTATTTAGCTTCTTCTTATTAGACGTTATTAAGCTTCTTCTTTTGACTGTCTAGAATGTTAAAATTTTTATCGCCGCTTAAATCTCCATTTTTTCAATGAAAATTTGTATTCTGTCGATGGTGTTGTAAGCAGATTTAAGCTATTGACTTTGGATTTCCGAAAGCTGCAAATAAGTGTTTAAAATTTCATAAGATAACTTTTGGGCTTATGCAACTCGTCAAGATTAGAAATTTGATCTTTATTGATAACTTGTCAAGAGGTTCAATGTTGTCAATGAAAGATTTAATAAATATACCGTCTCTAGCAAATTAAATCAAAAGAACTGGAAACCAGGATTAAATGGGATCCGAAGCATCCCATGTATAGACGAAGCTCTAAAAAATCTTGCACAGTAACATTAATCTTTCTTTTAATAATCTCAATAAACAATCTCGAATGTAAAAGGGATATTTCGAAATTCCTGGAGAAGTATATTGAATTTGAAAAAACCTGCAAATAACATTTTCAGTCGTAGATACGGTACCTGCAAATAATCTGTTCCTATAAAAATATGTAGTTTATCTGCAAAATCCTACGTTAAGGAAAATCAGTTTCGCCATCTTGAATTCCATTGAGGCAATTCTTGATCGGCGAACTATGTACAAGTAAACAAGCCCTTTCGTTTCATTTCAAACAAGTACAGATTTTGACTATTTTCTTATGAAAAGGACTAAATGAATATCCTCTAACGAAACAAAAAAACAGATAAACGGAGAACGAAAAACAAAAAAATGTTAAATTAATATCACATATTGTCGTTCAGAAATGAAACACAACATATAATCTAATTATCATAACATTTCTACTTGACTTTAGACTGAGCAAACGGCACAATTAAAAATTATGAATACGAATTGCCTCTTCAATGCTTTTCGTGTAAAATAATTTCTAGCTTCAGTGTCACTCTCCGTGAGTTTTCTCTGTAACATAGATGTTCATTTCTAAAAGCAAATGGATTGAAAGATGTCAACATTCGTCATTTCACAACTTTTAATCCTTCACTTCCATTTATAGCTGTGAATCAGTATAATTCTATCTCAAACAGAGGCTGAAATTTCTTTTTATTTCATAATAAAACTACAAGTACTTAACCTATATGTGTGCCTCTGACTAATCTTCTCAGAAAATTATTTTGAAACAACAAATCTATTTTTATTATATTTCTTGAACATCTTATCTGTTTCCAGTGCATTTATTGTGTTAATTATCATTTTTAATCTATATAAGTAACATAAAAAGCAACTGAAATCCAACATAATATCTTAGAGCAGATTAGTTAGTTGTAGCAAGCTCAAGATTCTAAATCTGAGCAATATTGCATTTCCTGCACGCAATCCGTGGGTATTTACAATAAACAAACAAAAAAGAAATCTCTTAAATAGAATAAAATATTACTCTATCTGCTTATAAAACAGGCGGGCCCGGACAAGCGGCTAAAATATATTACAAAAAAGAGGAATAAAAAAGTAGCTTTAAATGAATGTCACTTACTGTCTCACAAAAACGAGACATCTAACCAAACAACACAATTATCATGTCATTTCTATTTCTATTTCGATGGATCGAAAGGCGTAATTAAAAATTATGAATACGAATTGTCTCTTTAATGCTACCCGAGGCAATAAATTATTAATTCGAATGTCACTCTCCCTGACTTCCCTCTGTAACATAGATGCTCATCATTAAAAGCAGAGGGATCGAGGGATGTCACATTTAACATTTCCCAAGTTGGAGTCCATTGCATCCGCTTATGATTGATAGCGTATCCGGATACCTCAATCTCAAACGGGAAGCGAAATATCTTTTTTTAATGAAGATACAAGAAGACTACCCATACGTGTTAGTTGCTATATTTCTTGTATAAATTATTTTGAAACAACGTAATTGTATGATTTTAATACTTATTTTGTTTATCTCATCTGGATTCAGGGATTTCTTGTTTAGATTATCAATTTTAAATCAGATAACAAACAAAAAAAAACATTCATAATCCAGACAAGCAGCACAGGAAATGTCCAGCATAGTGATTAGTTGTAACAACAAATGTTTTAATTTGATATCTCGAAATCATACTATAATAACTGCTATAAGGACACTAGATAGAGTTAAGATTACAAATATGAGCAATCTTGAGTTTCTTAGAGACAATCCTCGGATATCTGCATTAAACGATACCTTTATGGTTTAACAAGTAAAAAGATAAAAATTCTTACTCTATCTGCTCATGAAAGTCTGCGAAAATATACTAACGAAAAATTGGGAATAAATAGTAGTTTTAAATGAATGCAACTTACACTTTCGCAGAAACTGGACATCAAAACATACAACCCAATTTCCTTGTCATTTCTATTTCTGTTTGGCTGGAGGAAACGACTTAATTAAAAATTATGAATATGAATTGTCTCTTCAATGCTTCCCGCAGGTAATAAATTATTAATTTAAATGTCGCTCTCCCTGAGTTCCTACTGTAGCATAGATGTTCATCTCTAAAAGCAAAGGGATCGAGGGATGTCACATTTGTCATTTCGCAAGTTAGAGTCCTTCACATCCGTTGATGATTGATAGCATATCAGTATACTTATATCTCCGACAGGAGCTGAAATATCCTTTTTAAATGAAGTTACAAGCACACTACATAAGTTAGGAATGGTAGCTCTTAACGCCTGTAAATGCCGGAGCATCGAAATTCCAAGTAATTAATTGCCATCTCAAGTTCGGGAAATTGAGGTTAGTTCGAAACACACAGAGTTGAAGGAAAATCAAAATTAATTACCCCCCAAATGAATGTGGGCTATCTTCGTGAACTAGAGAAATCTTAATTCATTCACTAGTTTATATGAGAGCGACGTGGAAAGTATCAGGATAAATCTTCCTCGGAAGATTTCAAATGAAGAGGAAGGGGATTTATACAATTCCTTCTGCCAAAATTGTGTTCCGTTGAAAGGCAATTTATTCCTCTTTGTTGGAAGCAGTGGGCTTTAATGCAAACTTTATTAGTGGGAGGGTAAGCCATTTAAAGATTAAGAATATACTCAAGAATTAATCACGATTTATATCCCGTTTAGGATTTTCATTCGCCATAATCCAAGATGTTTTGAATAGATATGGGAGGGAAGCCAGATGATGAATCTCACAAATATCATGTCTCGTGCGTAAAATGGATTCAGTTATTCCAATTAACTCAACTCTAATTAGAATTATGAGAATCCAAAAATCTAATTTATTTAGAAACTGTGTGCCCAAAATAGTACGGCTGAATTTTTGAACAGGTCTCGTCTTTAACATCTCGCGCTCCTCAATTGTATTTCTGAGGCTGTTGGTATGCTTTGGCGGATGTGTAATCATGATTTTTTTAATAATATATTTGATTGGGAAATCTATTTGTAAAATATGTATATGATGTATTTTAAAAAGTTTTAACTATTTTTTAAAGTTTTAATTCATTTTTAAAAAGTTTTAACTTTTTTAAATATATTAGTGAGTTCTAAATGATCTAAAAATAATTTAGATGAACATAATGCTTATTTATACATCCCCTTCTGAAAAAGTGGATGTACTTTCTTTCTTTTTTCTTGAGAAATATTATACTTTAAAAAGAGAAAATATCGGAATCACATTTTTAGGTATATTGGTCTCCTATTTTTCAAAAGAAATACTTTCAATTATTTCTCGAGCATTAATAATTGGATACACTAATCGACATCCTAGGATAGTCATTCTAATATTTCATCGTGTCTTAAATATCTTTGAAAGGTAATAGATTCGGTAATTTATTCGATTGAACAATAACTCGTATGTGTTTTTCAAATTTATTTTGGATTTATTTTTTTAAAAATTACTCTGGCCGTATGACGAAGAAATTGTTTTTTTAAGCTCGAAAATTATCGGTGGGTATATTGAGGCACTGCTCCCTCTCGATACACAATACACATCTCACGAGTAGCTACAGCGGTCTTAATCCACAAGCTAAGGCTGGCCTGAATAATTCCTGCCCGTCTATCCTTGTTGACGCTGTGGATGAGTCGGTGGACGTGGGTTGTGGCCTGAATAACTCGTTTGTGTTAAACACCTCGATTAAATGCAATGTTCAGTTTTGTTCACTTGATATTCCATTTTAATGATTTAAAAATACACAAAAATCAATTTCAAAAATCAAAATGCTCTATCCTGTAGAGGATTAAATTCAATAATTCAATTTCAAATGCTATAAAGCCTTTTTACAACGCATTTTAATTCTTCGTGCATTTTTAAACATGAAAAGAACGCTCTCATGAATCATTACTCAACGCAATATATGCCCAAAGAAATATGTGGCCAGGTGTTATCTTGCTGAAAAACCGTACAAGTAGTTTAACAAAACTGAAAGTATAATTGGTCAAAACTTTTGTCCAAAAATAGTGCTTCAGAAAGGGGTCTATTAAAACAAACGACGTCTCAGATAAAAGAGGACTTCCGAGCATTTCTATACATAGATTTTCCAATCGCATATGCGACAGATATTAAAAGTCACAATGAAATACTACTAATCTTGAGGGCAATTTACCTATAATGATAAAAAATTTCATTTTTAATTTTTACTATAATTATACAATTGCATTTTTCTACTCCGTATGCTTTTGATTGGTAGAACTTTACGTTCTGAAAGCATAAACCTCAGTCTCGGAAACCTTTGTCAGTGATTGAAATGGTCAGTTCAGTAGGGGGCATACGTTGAATAATTAACAACGGCGTATCAGGGACTGTAACAGCTGGTCTGACAGTTTCTCCATTTTCCCTTTCTGAATGGGCTCAAAGTCGTCTATTGCTTTCTTAATGCTGGACCGAATCCTATTACCAATCCCAGGTTTTCTTTTCTTTTCAGCCGGTCAGTCGAATAATTCATCGATTTAGTTGCCCACTTTCTTGTAACTCTCTGACATGACTTCTTGCGAACCCTTTAAAGTGCTTGCCATTGTTGTAATTTCACCCGCGAGCATAGGAACAATCGTGTTTGAAAAATGCATTAGAGTCCACTGTATGTTTTGTTCTTGAAGTTGCTGTTTTTTTAATTTTTGCGTACGCCATCACGATACTTTGTGCCATTGCATTATATTTCCCTGTTTAGAAATTTTGGAGCATGAGCATATCATAGTTTATAGAAAAAATTAATGTCCTTAAAATTTCTGCTAAATTTCCTTATCAGATTACTTTTTGTGGGGTATATTATTTAATTTGCACATTAGGCTGCAAATAGGCGAAAACAACAAACGCAAAAAAGGCGTTAAGATTCTACCCAACAATTTTTTCAGCAAACCTATCTCTAGAACCTTCATCTATGTTTAAATAAAAGCATTTTAATCGTGTAGTCCATAAAAAGAATAGATTTATAGAATATATCGTCACTATGTTCCACTGACAGACATGGAAATTAACTTTTTATCTATACTATTCGACAAATAAACAATTTTAAATTTACTAAAATTCCACTTTTTAGTTTACTGCCTTTATTCTTTTGAGACATATGCCTAGCTAGTCAAAAATCACGCAATAACTGCATATGATGTATAGAAAGAAAACGAAAAAAAGAAATTACCGATATTTTATGGTTTCGAATATAAATGACAAATAATTCATAGTTGACTTAAAGAGAAACCATTATATGAGGCAATTATTAGTAGATTTTTCAGAAATTTTAATTGAATTTTTAGTATAGTTAATTGTAGTAATATTAACTTTTGGTATATTTTTGGAGTAAAAACTGTGTTGTCAGTGATTGAATATTTTATATTAATTACAAAAAGTAGTAGTAGTATTTTTGTTTCGTATAGTACACCGTTTAAAAGCAAGCAAGTTTCTCGGATTCTCCGGAAAGTTGTTTTGAAAATTCACTAACATATTCACGCCATAATTACTTAAAATTATATTCCCTTTGGGTAAAAAGGTATATGAAACTCTATTTTATTTTTTATATATGATTTCATATTCATCAAAGTTTCATATTCGTTCCAGTTTCGCATTCTTGTTTAAACTAAAGCAGCAAAAAAATATATTATATAAACATTATGTATAGCTAACAATTTTATATTTTATCAATTTTGTTCATTTTTACCAGCACACTAAAAATATCACCGTAAAATGTTTGGACTCATTACAATATTTGGCTCTTTAAACAGAGAGCATTTTTTCACTTCAGGAATAAGTTTCGAAACAAGTGCTATTTTTGCATTTCTTCAAATTTTGGAAAATATTTCTCTAGATTTTGTCTGTATCATGTTAGTATTCCATGAAGAGATTTTTTCTATTTTCTTGTTAAAGTAATTTTGGTTGAAAACGAAAAAAGGCATCTTTCCGTTTGCCGAGTTCTCATAATTCACCATAAGAATTTCAATTATAAAATAGTTTCGGAAAAAATTAAGATTTTCATGATAAGTGTGAAATATTTTCACTTATTCTTTTTATGAAAAATGATATGCAGATTGAGAGGAAAGTTTTTGTGGATCTTTTCTAAAATGACATGTTTTTAACCAGTATATTAATCTTCTATTGATTTTCCATCTGTTTTGAAAGCAATCTTTTATTAATCTTTTTTTGGGAGGAGGGATCTTATAGAAACAGCTACTGAGAAAATATAATTTTAATTTTCCATCATTTGTCTATCCCCAAGAAAATATTTCCTGTCGCTTTCAAGCTTTAACACATTTTTGTTTCTGAGGATTTGTTTGTCAGTCATTCTGTTATTAACCATAAGCTTCAGAAATCTAACATCCTGTTTCAAGTAAAGTTTAATATTTTATGATTTTATCTGTTTTCCTACAAAAATGCTATGGTTTTCAATAAAGTATTTTTTTATTGAAATATGTGAATAAATCGAAATAGTTTTAAAACATTTCAGCAAGCCAAAATAATTTGTATATTTCAAAACAAATTAGGGAATCTCCAGTAATAACCCAGGATAAATATCTGCCGCTTGAAAGACTTGATTAAAAAATATGACTGCTATTTTGCTATAGCTGATATAAGAGAATTTTGGAGAAATAATATTGAATATTTTTCGATTTTTCTTGCGTTTCAGTCGTTCTCGAAAAAGACATTTTGCTCCTTAAAACCTTCTACTTCCTTGATAAATTTTAAGCGTGTTTATTTTCAAATCAAATTATGAATCCCTTCGCAGAAGAAATGGGATTAAGTACGCGTTTTCTGAAAACACTTTTAATCCTCTACAACTAAAAATATATTTGGTTTCTAGCATGTTGTCAATAAATTTATTTTTGCTTAGCTTCCAATGTGTCGTACGTATAATTGAAAAGTTTGTTAGTTTCTTCTCGATATTTTGAGTTTTCAAATCAGTTTCATTGTAAACAATGTAAAAGAAGCCTTGAAAGAGCAAATTGAATACACATATTTAATTACTATCTCTCGTTTCCAATTTCTGAAATCAAACAGAAAAACATCTGAACTTTTTGGAAGCTTTTAACTTGAAAACAAAATAAATGTTTCTTTAATGATTCCGAATGAAATTGTGAAATGTGACATCAAGGAAATGAAATTTTTGACAGTATTGCCATCGTAGGAAATATTTTACAAAAGTCCTTAACTTGTGCACAAGAATTAGTTCAAACTAAGTACAACAAACTTGAGACGGCTGAAACTTGTAATGTCTTCAAACTACATTATAAAGAATTCGAAAAAGAGAGTTGAGATTGGATTCGTTTTTAGCTTCATTCGTTAGGAATTTCGATGCGAATTTCTTAATTAAGTTACTCAAAAAACTTGGAGTAGAAAACTATCTTTACAGAACAAACAAATGATTAAGCAAGTGACGAAGAAAGATTTTTTGTCAGATTCTACTCTATATTATATTCGATAAAAAGTCGTCTCGGAAATGTCCTTTATCCCCCCACCTTTAAAAAAATCTGTTATCTGCTATTTAAGAAATTCCATTTAATTTTATTGATTTCGAATATAACTGGGAATTGTGGCATTCAGGAAAGGAAGCTTCTCATGTTATTTCCACCAGAGGAATTTTTATCACAAAAATCATTGGAGCGTAGATATTAATTAATTTAAATAAAGTGTAATTACAATGTGACGGCTCAAACTTTTTTAGATTACCTCAAATCTTAATTGGAATATTTTATAAATGTTTCTAAAATTATAAACCTACAGACATTTCAGTTTATTGATACATTTAAATTTCTATATATAAATATGCCCAATTATATATTAAATTCGTTCGTTCTTGAAATATCTGAAATAATTTTATTACAACATTAAATTTACTCCACTTTTTCTCTTGACCATATTAGAACATTAACCTAATTTTTAGTATGTCTCTTTCCTTACCATATTGCCGTCGTACTGAAACAGTCTAACAGGTGACAGAGAAACAAGATTTCGAATCCATAGAAAAATAATAAAGAAGAACATATTTCTGCCTACCATACTACTTTAGCATTTAAATATAATTTATAATCCGAAAACTCGCATGCTGACAATTACGTATCAAATGATTTATATAGGTAACGATTACAGCAATTTATTAGGCCTATGTCAAATCTGCAGTTTCGAACTAAGAAACAACCATCAAGAGTTTTCCCTTTGGCTTTCTCGCATTCTTCCACTATACGGCGTGTTGCGTGTTTAATTTCGAGGTGAAGATAACCCAGAATGCATTTTGGAAGAGTATGCGTTTCCGTTAACCAATTAGATAAAATTTAGTCATTCATATGCAGTTTTGGAGTAACGATCAGAAACTAAAATTCATATATCAAGTTTGCTGAATTTTTGAGTCACTGCTTATACATATACGTGAACTGACCTTTCGACAGACAGTCAATCCAATGACGGATTTTTTCCAAAATTAGATACGCATCTGTATTTATAGTGAAAAAATCGTATGCCAAATTGCATCCATGTAGCTCGTTACGTTTTCGAGTTATCGTGTTCACAGACGTGCAGACACCTTAACAGACATGACTCCAAACATAATATTTTTCGGACTTAGGAATGTCTAAAACGTGAAGATTCATCAAAATCCTAAAGTCGAGATATATTATAACAGTACTGTATCTACAGTATTGTAGTACAGTATTGCAATAAAATAACAAATATAATAATAAATTTATTTTATTGCAATACTGTATCTCTTATTATTACAGTACTGCATTTTTACATACTAGCATACTTCGTATGTGAGAATGTAACGATACAGTTAATAATTTCCATTTATTGAATTTTCCATATGCAAAAGATAAATTCTAAATATAGGAAGGTTATTTTACATATATTCCTTTATTAACGAAAAAAAATTTAAGTTTGTAAAAAAAACTCAGTATTAGTAGCGTTACATTATTATTACCAATTACATTTATCCTCAAAATATAAGCAAATTAACTATTCTAACTTTTGAGCTTTTTGTTTGTAAGACTAAAACGGGATCTTTATCAAAACGTCAGGCTAATGGCGCTATTCTTCAAAAATTTACTTCATCCCTGAATAAAAAGAAGCGCCTCTACTCAACTGTATTCTCAAAGCAAATAGTTTGGAAGTAAGTTTTTCGGTGGGATGAGTTGGGGTACAGAGGAAGAAAGCCTCATTTCCGAAGAACTCTTGGAGAGAGTTTTAAACTTATATTTTCTTACGATCTTTAAGCTAGTGGAAACTTCTTTGATATTAGCACTAAAAACATAAGGTAAAACTAATGATTCTTCACATAAAAACCTCGTACATTACCGCCATAAGACACCAGAAAGATCACCAACATCGTAGCTGGTAATTCATGTACTTTGATACTTTATAAATCAGATAATTAACTAAATTCTGCTATTTGTAGCCGCTTATAATACATAAAGTGCAGAGGCTATAAAGGAAAAAGTACCAAGTGTACTTTTTTAGTCGATTTTTACTATTGGATGTAGTATAATAAAAACTTAGTATGAGCATCTTTAATACGCAGATAGGACACACACTATTTGAGCAATTTCTTAACTAAATAATAATAGAAATATTAATTGTAGAGAACCAATTTGATGACAAATTAGTAGCATAGTATCCTAAGTTTCCGGACAGATTGCCGTAGGTTTTTCCAAGTCCCCATCTTACTGTAATGCAGTTCGTGGTTGTTCATTATTCTTTTTGCATTCTCGTCAAGATGAAAGAGTATAATATCCCTGAAAAATCGAAATGCTGTCTGTGGTTTCATGAAATTTATTCTACTTTACAAATTCAACAACATTTAAGTCAATAATGCTGAAAAGTGAGCTACACGAGGGCTATTTGGGGACGGACGTAGGATTTAACGTGCAATAAGTCCAATACACGACGGATATTCAGTGGAATCGGCTTTCGAACCTGGAACCTTCCGCCTCCGAAGCCAACACCTGACCTCTAGGCTTCCCCGGCCTTTTTTGACGTGGATATGCTCACAAACATATAGCAATAATTGATTTACCTGTGGGACATTTCCATACTAATGAAGGGCATCCACATTGAACATTTGGGATTAAGTTAAATTTTAGGGCTTTACTTCCTTATAACCAAATATCCTCTCAAGTTTGTGTAATTACGCTTACTAAACCATTCTTTTTGCTCAATTAATTAATGCCCACCCTATATTTAAACTGGCTTTCAGCAAAAACTTTGTTTTGTTGCAAAGTAACTGCATTTTGTTCGTGAATTTCTAATGCTTATTTAACTCTGAATCCTTATCCAGTTTTGAGATTAACCCCTTCTCATACAGTGATGTGTTTGCTTTATTCATCAAATTACAAAATTTTTGATATTATATAATAAATATATATGATATTTTTGATATCTTTAATAAAGTCAAATTAGAATTGAATTAAAAGACAAATATCACTTGAGACGCTTGAGTATCTCAAGCGTCTTTATACTCTTATATGATCTAAAATAACAATAAATGCTAATTCTAATTAGAAGGTTAAATAAATTCGCAGGTAAAGGCTTAATTTTGCCATGTAATCATTAATAATTTAGTTACGCTTATAAAACTTGACACTTAGATACTTAAATTTATAGAAAACTTATAGAAGATGACAACAGAGCAAATAACGATTTAGCAATGTAAATAATGAATATTATAAACCTATTCATAATGATTGAAACGAATCAATGTTTTAAAAATCCTTTTTTTAAATCGTGTTTCTATCAATAACGGATATAAAGAAAAAAATGCCTGAGAATTCTGGAAAATATTTCTGCAACATTAAAAATGCTTAATGATTTAGAAATTTGAAAACATTTAAAGGTTTTAGTTTAACCCCGAGTCCCAAAAGGTAGTTTTAAAAGTAAGTAAAAACCTAGCCCTTTTTGAACATAACTCAGTAAATAAATTTTTCTATTAATCTTCTTTCCTCTTCGTCATTAATTAGTTTTTATTAGATAATTTCTTCATATTTTTGTACGGATGCACTTGGAGTAACAAAAAAAAATCAAACAAAAATGCGTCTGCCAAAGGTTTTTTCAGTATGTTTACGAGTGTAGCGTCGCAAGGAAAAAGACTTAAAGAACCTGTGAGTTATATAATAATTCTAGAAGTAAACACACTTATAAGCAATAAATGGAATTGGAAAAAGTTCTTTACAGAGAGAATAATTTTTTTTTTAAAAATGCATTTTTAGCTTTTGAGACTGCGATCGATTTGGATAAAAATACACATAGGTTTCTAAATAACAAATGGGAATCTTGGAATCTACTTCGTTACGCTATTAATCAATCTTCTTTTCGTTGAATAAGAAAATGACTACATTCAGTTTCATACGCAATTATGAGATGATAATTGGCATATTTTATAATATATTTATAAAAAAAGTTAGCAAAGGAGAGAGAACTCAGAGTTTAACGATTTCAAAATAAATTATGAAGATGAAAGAAAACCTACACTGAGCGGAAATTTGCATGTTCTTCATGAAAGCACTTACAAAACTGTCGGAAGCTTATATAAAGTGTTGAAAAGAGGAACATTGATATTCAAAGTATGTATTAATTTCCTTTCCTTTATGGTAACAAGAATTTCCTTTATGATACTCTTATTGTCATAAAGGAATGTGTTAGTCATTAGGTAAATCATTTATGACGTTAAAAGTAGCGCATCATTCCTGATAATTAAACAGTATTATAAAATAAAGTGTTCTGTGCACACACATATTAGAAATCCTTCAGATTCAACTATCCTCGGTTGCAGAGGGTCTGTATACTAAAAAATATAATATTTTGCAGTTATTTTTCCCATTCATTTGGGAAATTAAATTCTTATATATAAATTTATCGAATAAAATCATATTCTTCCAGAAACGTTTTGTTATCATGCTGCTAACACATACATAATTGCTGGTCAGTATGCCTTATAGAGAATTCCAGGCTTTAGACGGTCCTTAATTCTAGTTATTTTTTTAAAAAAATTGAGTAATTTCTCAGGCAGCTCAAAATATATTTTCTGCCAAAGAAATTTTATTAAGTTTTAAATAGTAAGCTTTTTCACCACTTTTGATTTGTTTTAATTCCTGTTGATTATTTCAGAAACAGTAACAAAAAATATTGTAAGCGTTTTGATGTCATATTTGTGGCTTTACTTTTAAAGTTAGACAAAATAATAGATAAGAGAACAATTTTAGAAGTCCTATTTTTTTAAGATCATCCTTTTTTATTTGATGCCTTCATTGACTTATTTGTGATTTTTTGGATTATAAACAGACTATCTGAAGCACGTGACAGCATAACTAAAGTCTTGAGTTACATTTGAGAGGTCTTGGTATTTTACTTCCCATCTGAAACCTCGAATTGCTTTGAGATCAAATATAATTCTGGCCTAATTACGGTAAAAATGCATATAAGACATATGATGTTTATGTTACGGCTGAAGCAAGAATGAAAGGTAAACCTAGGTTTTACCGGTTAAAGTGGGGATTACCAAGGCTTTGCGGCTAAAGCCCGAAGATTTCCCAACGCTTCCACCTTTAACCGGCTAAAACTGGGTCTAACCAATCCTAGTCGGTTAAAGCCCGAAGTTAAGTTATATATGTTTATAAAGCAATATATTATTAGGCAATACATAAATAAAAGTAAACCATGATAAAAGACATTAATTTATTAATTAAAATACAAATTCAAATTAAATTAATAAGAGGTATTTTTAATTTCTATTTATTAATTTATTAATAAAAATAAATTATATTCTCGTTTTTGAAATCTGAAAAACCTAGATTCCTAAAGAAATCAAATTCATACAAAGATAGCCAATAAATAAATAAATAAATAAAGAGATTCCTAACATTCAATGAAGAAGCGAAGCTACTAATTACCGGCTTTGCTTAAAGCGAAGCCGCTTATATTTTTTTAAGTTAAACAAAATTTTCACGGTTCGAATACGAAAGAGAACAATAAAATGTTCATTGGTCACCCAAAACAAAAATCTAAACTCTTCGGGCTTTAACCGACTAGGATTGTTTAGACCCAGTTTTAACCGGTTAAAGTTGGAAGCGTTGGGAAATCTTCGGGCTTTAGCCGTAAAGTCTTGGTAATCCCCACTTTAACCGGTTAAACCTAGTTTTGCCTTTCATTCTTGCTTTAGCGGTAACATATGTGTTGTTCTCTTCATGTCATTTCACCGGCTTCTAATCCATACATCTTCAAGTCTAGTAATAGTTAAAAGTTCTTGCATCTGATAATATCTGTTATTGGCAATAAAAAATAATGAAAAATAAAAAAAAGAGATTTACCTAACTTTAAATAAAATTTTTGTTTATGTTTCATGGAAGATATTAAGTACTTTATATTGCATTGTTTATTAGCTATACTGAAA
The DNA here is from genome assembly GCA_013235015.1 of Araneus ventricosus. Classification (NCBI taxonomy): domain Eukaryota; kingdom Metazoa; phylum Arthropoda; class Arachnida; order Araneae; family Araneidae; genus Araneus; species Araneus ventricosus. The sequence goes on along the minus strand of BGPR01000165.1, from coordinate 193,442 downwards.
TAAATAAAAATTCTATTTGTCGATAAAACAAATCTAAGTGCATTTATGGATTCAAGAGGGCCAATTTAATGCAGATGAGTGTCAAAATGAAAATAGGATATGTGTTATTTTTACAAACGCAATGCATATTATTTAATTAACCAATAAGTTCTGGGCAGTATGAGCATTTTTTATTTTGCATGCTAGTTTGAAAATAGTTATTTTCTGAACAAGTGAAATATTATGCCTTTTTTTTGTGTATTTGGAATATGACTAACATCAAGAAAACCACCAAGATTTCTCAGTAAAAATTTCAAGGAAAAAGTGAAGTAGTAATAGATGCGATTCTTAGAGAAACGTCTCTCTCAATGGTATTAAATACTAAACAAATTAAAACTATGAATATCATATATCAGAATAAGAATATACTCTTCGTTTAGACAAAAATACAAACATATTTAGAAATACATAAAATAATTATTATATATTTTTGTAACGAACCTCAATTGTTCTCATGTATTTGCTTGATATTTCATTTTCTTATAGCATTATAACCGTTTTAACTTGATTCTGTTTATTCATAAAAATACGCTTTTACCATTTTTCAAGGCTGAGATTTCTAAAGACAGATTTTACTTAATTTTAAGAAAATTTTGCTTGAGCTTGCTTATGTCCATTTATAAGATCCTGACTACTCCATTTTAGAGCAAAATATCTTAAAAGCCCCATTATAAACTTTGACTAACAATGTATTTTATCTTTATGAATGGCAGAGTAATTTGTTACCCTATTTAAAATCATTGATTTATGACATCTCAGACATTTCCAAGACAGATAAAAATGAAGATAGACAAATAATGAAGCCGACATCGATAACTTGTAACAAGTACATGAAAAAGATAGGCTCTCTTTGTTGGCTTCAAGAATTATCGATGTTGTTCATTGTTGGGAGGTGAGATATCTTAGACGTAATTGTTGTTGATGGCATTGCAGAAACATTCGTTTCTGAGAAGAAACTGAAAAATGTTCCACGCAACAGAAGTATTCAGCAAAATGTAATGCTGGATTTTATTCGGCTTGTTATACTTATTATTATTATTATGAATTATTATTAATTTTTAAGTAAATGCTGTGCTAAATTATTAACACACATGCACAAAATAGCAAACATTGCTGATGAAATCGAAATTAACATATATGTATTTTAAAGCTAATATCAAACTTATAAACCATAATCAGAAAACAAATATGTTTAAACTCAAATACGATACACTGACAAATAACGAGTTAATGTATAGCCATCAAGTTGATAAGATGCAATACTATGAATAAATTTTCGCCATATTTTTGCTTTGATTGGTTACACTCTCAAAACTTAAGAGTAAATTATCAAGAAACTTTGTACTGACTGTTAAATCAAATGTGGTAAGTGCAATTTGTTGCTCTATTACATCAGTATGATACAGCAATACGCATATTTATGCATACATCATGAATAAAAATAATAATAAGTTAATAATATCTCATATAATTCAAAAATAGTCTAATAGAAGCTTAAAGAAGGCACAAGAAATTGATTTTCCTCTGTTTAAACCATCAGTTGTTGAACAAGTTGGATACATAACAGCAATGGTATGTATCATGTGTATCAGTCTGATATGCAATGTTTATGTTTTGGTTCTTTATAAGTAATATTTAAAAAAATATTTTTAAATTATAAGTAAAATTTTAAAAAAAATTTAGAAACACACATTTATTAGTGTACTAAAAAGTAGAATTTTTTTATTTCAGTTACCTCTAATTTTTAGTCTTTAATGTATTATCCATTATTACATATATTAGGGAATTTTATACTTATTTTTCTCTCCAATTCACTACCTACTGATAATACTTATAGTTAAGTTCTGAGAATATCAAAATAATGCATTGTCAACGAAAAAACGCAAGAGTACAAAATTTGAAAACCCTAGCAATCAGGAAGGAAGCGAAAAATCGATTAAAGAATTCCATATTTAAAAACATGAAAATGTGTAACAATTAATCAACATCCTAAATGCTTCTATGAAAATAATCACTTTCTTGTATCATAAATACGCTTAGATATCGGCGTGCATACATGTAAACTATTGTTCTTAATTGTTTAAAAACCATGATAACATTTAAGACATTAAATTGCATAGCTTCATATATCGATTTTGTCATTTTCATTGAATTATAAATTCAGAAATAGAGTATGTTTAATGCTTTTGGAATCATACAGCTAATTCAATGCACGAAAAAAGTGATTTCATCAAATTACACCGGAATTCAATCGGCAAGGTGATTATTTTTATGCTGAATATATTACAGTAGATTTAATTAATTTATTTTATATTATGTTATGAATGTAAACAAACCTTAAATTGAAGTTTCCCAATTGTAAAAGTAAACTTGCGTGATTAAAAAAATTATTAAACATTACAATATGAAAATTAATATAATGTGATTCATTTCACTATAAATTAATAAATTTATTAATTTAAAAAATAATGTTTGTTAAAGAATTCCTTCAATATTATATATCAAAACAGAATAAAACTGAATTAAGACAGATAATGCACAATCGATTTAGCGGAAGAATATGATACTCCGACTTACGAAAAGGATAACCCAGGAAATTAGAATAAAATTAATTAATTCTTAAATCAAAACGGGAAGAACTTTAGATCCATTTGTTTTATATAAAGCAAGGAAATTGAATTTTCACTCACCAAATTCATTATTATTTTGATTTTTATTCCATCCGATAATACTTTTTATTATTATCATCAGTATTACTCGAATCGGGGCCGTCATAATGAATTTTTCACATTTCGATACATTTTGAGCCGAAAACGCTAGGGGGTCTTCGGTTTTGATAATTAAACGGCGTTGCAGCATCGGTGTCCTGTTGCTTAATGAGAAGGCTGATAAATGCGGACCTAAATTTTACTGACAGATTTAATTTCATTACGAAGATGTCGGACAATGTCACATCCTTATTTCTCCGCAGATTTAGAGGACGATGTTGAATATGGATCTAGCTCGAGGTTCTAGAGATAATGAGGACGACGGCTTTAATTAATCAATAGAGTATCTTTAATAGAGTTGGCAAAAAGTTATTTCATTAAAATAAATTGTCTTCCTTCCTCATTAATTGCAAAATATATACTCCTGGAAAATATTGCTAATTAGTGTGCATTGCAGACAAACCCATATGCATCGAGTTCATGATGTTGTATTGTTAATAATCGTTTATTATATTTAAGAACTGTGCATTTGATACTTTTTAGAGTTTTTGCCTAAGGCATCGCTATTTTATCTTGTTTTCTAGAAACAAAATTTAACAAGTCTTCAACAAATGTATCTGTTCTGGGATAATATTGCTAAGAACAAAATATTTAAACCGATCGTAGCAGCGAAAGGATGAATTATATACTTCGAATTCCTGATATTATAACGATGGTAACCGCTTGTTAAAAATTATTTTTTTACTTCTTTCAAGAGCAACTGCTTAAGGTATGCTTTAAGCAATAACTCTTAATTAAGCAATTTCTTAATTTTGCTTTATTTTTGGTGAAAAAATGGTGAAAGTTAAAAGAATAAAAATTCTTTAATTTCATGTTTGTTAGCATTTGTTTTAGCTGAGAAGAATATACAGTAACTACAGTGTTTCTAAGCACATACCGTGGAATTTTCGGATCCATAAATCAATTTTATAGACTAAAGAAAGAATAGTGGTTTGTCATGGCAGAGTAACTTACGCAACAAAATATATCTATATTAGAATTAAATTTGTAAGACGATAATAATGGGGATAAAAGAAACAAATTTTACACATAAGTACTTTAAGTAAAGTAACAAGTTTTTTGTCCACAATTTGAAACTGTTAAACTATTGAAGAAACTGAGTTAATAATCTGTTGAAGAAATTTCATCTAACATTGTGTTTTCATTGCGAAAATTGCAATTTAACGAAAAAAAGCAATAGTTTATTTATCCTTTACACTATACGTTGTAGTTTAATAAATTCAATCAAAAAATGTTTTTAAAAACACAATTTTATGATTGCACTAAATTATAATTATATTCTTCTTTTTGGCTCAGACTCACTACCTGGTGGCGCGGAATCAAAGTATAATTTAATTAATGATTAACTGATAATTAATTTCCAAAAATATTATAATAGGTATTATCATCGAGAATACACAAGTGTGGAAAATTTCAATCCTCTAACACATCAGGTAGTGAGAGGATAATCGATTACAAAATCCCATCTTTACAAACATGAAGCATGTCAAGTTATATAGAGGTGTTTTAAAATACCAAGAAACCTTTTATTGTAAATTTAAAAGAGATAAACTTAAATTCGTGCTCTTGAAAGCAACCTTAAAAAAAGCAAAAATATTAACATTTTGTAAGAAAACTCAGGTGTTTTTATCTAACATTTGCAAACAATAGCTACCTGTTAAGAAAAAGAGAGCGCGAAAAATTCGGTTCCATCAAATGCGTTATACAATATAAATGTCCAGAGGATAATGCAAAAAACAAGGATATGTGCACTTAGGAGAATGACAAAAGAAATTGTAACTGATTCTTTTGAAGGAAAAACCTTTTAAAGAGTCCCTAAAATAGAAAGCATTTCGTCGACAGTCTACAGTAGACAAAGAATACACTTGGTTGAAGTATCAATTCTCTGTTAACTTTGTCTTGATTTTTAGTCTGACATGGTTTCGAAATGTGATACCTATGGGTGAGCATTTTAGTTCTTTTCACAGCTCTGTAATTGGAATCCTTTTTTCTTTCCTTTATAAAACGGTAGGTCAGTGTTATTGAGTAGCAAAATGTGAAAATGGCTTTCGGGAAAATACAAGAAGCATTACTTAAATTTTATAGAACTTTATCATGTCTTTTATTTTGATCTTGGAACGTAATCTGCTTAGTTTTCTGAAAATAAATTCATCTCAAGCATTTTAAAAGCTCTTTTCTTGATGCTAATAGATTTACCTCTTCCCTCTAATATTCGGTCGCATGAAATGAGCTTTTATTGGATATTGCTTAAATTTTAAATTACTTTCTTTTAGTTTACTTTGTACGTTTAAAGAGTATTAGAATCGGTAAAAATTCTCGTACATAGGAGCTTATATTCATTGTTTTTCTGTGTTACTTGTAGTAATTTTAGAAATTCTGAGTACTGTGCTTATAAAATTAAAAAAACTCTTCTTTCTTTCCTGAGCGTTAAATAGTCCTCAAGGTATATTTGTCATTAAATGTTAAATAGTACCCTATATATTTACTGATGAACTAAAACTTTAGTTTTTCTCAAAGCCTATTTCATACGATTATAAATGTATTGATATCATATTTTTAAAATCCCACATGTTTGCATAGTGAAGACTTACATCTGAGCCTTATTTTTTGAATATAGCCGAGTTTTTCAAATTTTCGACTAATGCCATTTCGTAATTTCAAAATATTAAGTTTTTATTTCAAGTACAATGTACAAAAGAATTAAGACCATCAAGTTTTTATATATCTCTACTAATAATAAAAGAGAAAGTTTGTGTGTCTGTTGGAGGTCTACAAAACAGACCGTTGAACTTAGAGCTACCAAATTTGGTTCAGGTATACTTTGGATGGTGGGAATGTGCACCTAGGAGCCATTTATTTCAATTTTTATTCCAATTATTATAATTTATTATAATTATTTAAAAATTAAGCGAATTTTGGCCGTTTGCGGACATTTTTTCGCGAATAACTTCCGAAGTAATTATCGCACGAAAATTATTTTTATACTATTTTAAAGTACAAATTTTCACATTTCTAATGATGTCAGTCTCAACTCCGTAGATTATTTCGGCGAATTTTAAAATTGTTCTAAAAGCATCATATATTGCTTGCAAATCGGTGAAGATCGACTAGGCCACGGAAAGTTGTACTCTCTTCGGAAGTGAGGGAGAGAGCTGTCCCGTTTTCCCCCGTCTTCGGGATGACGTGGAAACAATTCGCTGTATCAGGGTTGGCTTTAGCGAAAAGATTCATAGTTCACTAACCCGAACATTTTTTTCCTCTAAATTTTATTTTTTAAATTGATTAGGTAAAGATAAATGCTGATTTTTTAAAATTTTTAAACAAACCATTTCTAAGCCATTTTGAAATGTGGAAAATGACCTTCCCTCTGATATTAAATTTATTGCTATCAGATATTATTTTTGCGGAATTTTATCAAACTTTTATTCCTGTTTCAAATTATACATGCTTTACTAATCCTTCAACAAACTTAATTAGAATACCAGAATTAGAGCGAAACAGATAATGTAACGTCAAATTAATAAAGAATTGAAACAGCTTTTCACTCTTATTAATATTCTTTATACATAAATTTATAACCGTTTTCTGATTGCATATGATTGATTTTGTTTTAAGGACTGTCTAATATTGTATAATAATTGGACTCTAGAATTATAAAGTTGATTACATTTTTTATCATTTTTGTTAAAATTTAAGTGCATTTAAAAATTGTAGCAAGTTCAAATTAGTATTTGAGAAGTTGCAGCTAATAACTGCATTCATTTACTGTCCTCTGAATTTTAAATTTGATTTACGAACTGAGAAACTTAGAACTTTGAATTTATGCATCGAAAGATTATTTTTTGTACTATTGTATTCTGGATGCATCTCTATTTCATTTTTGATTTTGGAACTCATTGTTCCATCTAAAGAAATCAACAAACAAACTTATTTAATGACATGTTACTTGATTTATAACAGTCATTTGTTCGAGTTTTTAATTTTTTATTTCTCTCTTTCAAAAAAAGAGAGTTTATTACGTTCAAAAATTTAAAGTAGAAATTACATTTTCGGATAAATAGCTTTAATTGCAAATTATTAACATTAAATACAACAATAACAACTATTTCAAACAACCTACATATGTTGCATTTAGTTGATATAACTGAATCATTTTAAGTTATAAGTTCTAATATGGGCGAACCAGCTGGTTGCCGAAGGCGGCTAGTTTATTTCTTAAGAATGCACTTTATATTTAAAAAGAGCTCATTAGCTAAGATCAGAATTTCGTCATGATCATGCCCTTTGGTGATCAGAAACACATTATCGTTCTCAAAATTGAAAAAATAATAATTTTTACCTTTAAAACTTATTCATTGCATGACTACATCTGACTAATAATATTAAGTCAGGGCTCCATTAAAATAATGTTTTTATTACTCAGTGGACTTATTCTTTAAGACAAAAGGTTCATAATAAATGTAGTTGACTATATGTAGCAGAAATAACCGTAATTTAGTGAACTAATTTTAAGTAGATATGGCTGATATTAGTAAAAACTTCGAAAGAATTTTTTTCTTTAAATCTATATAGTTATTACAGGCTTCTATTTAACTTCACTTGCATCATGTAAGTAAAGGTGGAATTTTGTAATCACTTTTTCCCTTACTTCTTGATATTCTAGAGTTTTGAATTTTCTACACTTGTGTATTCTAAATGACAATATATTATTTTAATACTTTATGAACTAAACTACCAGTTAATTGATAAATTTAATTAAATTTTGTTTCCATGCGATAAAAAATGATTTCAAGATTTCATAACGTTTATAATAATGAATTATAAATGGAAGACTAAAAATCAGGAATTAATTTAAATAAAAAGATGAATGCTTATTAATAAAAAAAATATAAATCAATCTCAGCGTACTATACTCTAACAAGCCTCAAACGGACATTATATACCTTTTGGACTGTGGTTATTCGGTGAATTTCGCCAGCCAGTCTTTCTATTTCAAAATGATTTCAAAGATCACATAATATTTATAATAATGGATTATAAATGGAAGACTAAAACTCATGAAATCATTTAAATACAAAAAATTCAACTTTTTAGTACACTAATGAATGTGTGTTTTAAAAACGGTCTTTATCAAATTTATTATCTGCTCATAATTAAAATCTTCGATCAATCTCGGCACACTATACTATAACAAGCCTCAAGCGAACCTTAGGCTCCTTTAGAACTGTGGTTATTCGGCGAATTTCGCCAGCGAGCCTTTCTATTCCAAATGAAATGAAAAGCGGAGTTGTCCTCCCAAGCAGTTGGTTGGCCAGCAGCCCAATTTCCCTAGTCCCGCCGCATATTACTTTGAAGCAAGATTTCAATTACATATCTTCTCGAGATCCTTTGATTTGATCGGAGAAATCAGGTGTACCTAATACCTTTGTATCTTCAAAAGCGGTTGATCCCTGCGTTGGCAAGGGCGTGGTTAAAAGGACGCGAATGACTGATGGCCAGGATTCTGACACCTAATTATCGTTATCCAGAGGTTGGGAGTGAAGCGTGTTATTCAGTTAGGCTCGCGAGGAGAGATTCCACACAAAACATAATTGAAACAGACCTTGTGTGAAGTTGGTGACGGGTTAAGTGCTCATTCAGACAGCACAACCAGGTGCCGCGAGCCCTACGAAAAGCTCCTTTATAGTCAATTGCTTGTAGCCTTCCCAGAGAGCTTAGCATTAATTATCTTATCTGTTCCACACCAGCCCTTTTATATGTCTGCACTCGATATTAAATCCTTACAAAGACTCCTTCATTAGTTTCAAGCATTTCTTACGCTAATAAAACCTTATTTCTTTAATATTGGAAATTTGATTGTTAAAGGTTATGCAGAGGTTAGAGGTTTCCCATATTAATTATTAGTGACTCGAAGTTCAGTGTTTAGTTGTTTAATATTGCACAAATTAAAACAAAACAGGAAAGACGCGAATCTATAATTTAATATTTAATTTAATAATTGGCATAAAACAATGTTTAAACTTATTGTAATTGAATTAGATTATCACTATTTCCAACCAGTGAAAACAACTCGCACTTTCTGTTCTTTCTCTCACAAGTGTAACAATTCGCACATTTGTTTGCTGTCCATGTAATACATTTAATAATAACATTTTTACAAACACACTTTCATTAGTTTAATAGGAAGTGGATTTTTTATTTTAATCTTTTTCTATTTTTTATAACTCATAGTTATAAATTTATTAAAATCATGTAATTGATTTTTCTCAATTTAACTACCAAGTGGCGCCAGTCGCAATGGAATGAAATCCTTATTAAATGAATCGATTATATAATTATTTGTAGTATGTTATAATTAAGTTCTGTTAATATTAAAATAGTGTATTGCCGTCGAGAACATAAACGTGCACATAATTTTAAAATTCTAACAAATAAGAGAGTGAAAATCGATTACAAAACTCCATCTTTACAAAAATGAAACAAGTTAAATAAAAGTTACCAATGAACTTTATAAGTCTAAATGCAAATTTGCCTTTTTTAACATTAATAGCTCTGTTATGGTATTCATTTTGTTGATGCTGTGATAGTAATATTTGCTAAGCCGATTATACTTCCCTGCCATGAATTAATTCTATTTAAAAAGGTTAAAAAACTTGAATCTTCAGTCTCTCAGACAGATTAACCCATTTACAGGAATGTTATCAAAAATTCTTGGTGTATGTTTTCCTTGAAATACATACCTGGTTGCTAATAAATAAAGAAAGAAATTGGTAAATTATTTTAACAAATACTTTTTTCTGAAAAATCTTTAATGCTACGTATTATTCGTAATTATGGATTTTTATTAAAAGGACACATGTCAGAATAACAAATCGAGAAAGTAAAATTATATAAAAAGATGATTGAAAGGATGTTGGATATTACTAGAAAAATTATTGCATTAAAATACATGAATACCCCATCTCAAGAAATAAAAGAATTCGAAAGACAGAATTAGCGAATATCAAAGAATTTCAGAAACAAACCTGTGAAGCTAAGTTTTCGGAATTCATCGACAGAAATGCAATTTTCACTAATTCAATACCTGATTTTTGTTCTAGTATTTTTAAGAAGGAAAGCCCTATGTTTTTGAGAAAATATTTCTGTTGTTAAACTAAAATATAAATATCTTGAGATGTATTGAAGACTTCCATATAAAAACTTTAGAAATAATACCAAATTTGTGACACACACTGTGGATGTAGCTAAAGCTAAATTTCGATTTTTATCGAAATAAGCAAAATTTCCACTCCTACTTAAAAATGCATCTTTGCAGTTGTAAATACTTCTCCAACAAGAGATTTCCATTGAACTTTTGACTTAATTATTCAGTTTGTGTAAAAATTCTTACTTTCAAACAAGAAACTCTTTTGTAAGTTATTACAGATAAAGTGAACTATGTTAAATTTATTTTCAACTTCGTTTCTAGGGTTTATATCTTTAAGAATTATGTTTACAAATTTATTTCGCTATTGTTTTAGCAATAGATTTGTTATACAATTGCAAAAACTTGTAGAAAGTGTAGAATCCTAAAAATACTTCAAAGAAAAGGCTTACAAAATATATACATTTCTAAGAATGTCGTTTCTTGAAAAATGTAATTTTTTTAACTCAAGGTACCACCAGCAGTTCATTATTGTACTAAAGAGCTAGATAATTTTTAACAAGTTTTCCTGATTAAAAATAAAAAATTATTAAGATTTGGTTAAAAAATATTGCATTTTCAATTCAGTACCTGTTTTTGCTGATGCATAAATCAAGTAAAAATTATTAAAGCAATCGATATAAGAACAACATGAAATGAAAATGTGTGCAAAAAATTCCATTATGAACAATCATTGATATGAGCCTAATTTGTCTTAGATAACTAAAGAAAAAAAGAATATGTTATATGCGTCAAAAATAATATGCTATTATGAATCAAAAATAATTTTGTAATTTATGGAAATAAAAAATATGTATAAAACCTTTCGAATTAGAGCAGCAAAACTTACATAGCATGTTACCTTCCTAAAATTTGATTTAGTATCCTGTAACTTTCCCTAGAAGTTTAAATACGCTTATATATTTGATGATTATTTCATTTCTTTAAGTTGTTTATTAATACGTATATATATATGCATGCTTCACTCAGGTATAAAACAAATTCATTTATGTGCCAGTGAAAAAGAAAGAAAAATACATTAAGGAAATTTTATGTTAGCTAGATTTCATTGCTACATGTTGTTAGTATTATAAGCTGTAGTAGTTAGTAAGATGTTAGTTAATACACAAGTTTAGTAAGTTTTAGTTTCTACCATGCAAGTAACAAAATAATTTCAGATTTTGAAAGCATACATATTTTATTTTCAAAGTAAAAAATTATATAAATGTAATATAGAAAATATCCACTCTAATCGTGCCCTAATAAATTTCTAAACTATTAGACATAGGCATATACTTCCAATTGAAAATTCTTTTAAATGAATTAGAGACTATTTTTTTATATTGTTTGAGTCAATAAATTTACATTAAAACTTACATTACTGAAAGCATTACGATATCTAATTTTTTTACAATCCCTCGACCCTAGTAGTTATATTTAGTAAAATATTCTTAAAACTCTAAAATTTTAAACAAAAACATGTTCCACTCGTCTGCGATAAAATTTGGAGTTATGAAACTTCTAATTTTATTATTTTAGGCCAATTAATGGCCGACTGTAGAAGGAGGCTGATTGGTAGAAGAAGGTTGATTGGTGGATCTTCCTCGAGGTGGCGGTTGAAATGATCTAAAATACACTAAAATAATGAACTTTCAAGTTTCATAACTAGGTCAATTTTGAAAGCAGAAGAGAAGGGGGTTTTTTTTCAATGTTAGAGTGTCAAGATTATTTTACTAAACATTATTAATAGAATCGATGGGCTGTATAAAAGTTTAGTTATCGTAATTTTTTCAGCAATAAATTTCTTGATTCAAATAACATAAAACTAATTCGCTATTTCCTATAAAACATTTTTCCAATTCAAAGTATATGCTTATCACTAACGGTTTAGAAATTAGCCATTGGACCACAATTAGAGTATAGGTACTATTGAAAATAGATAAAACATATGAATCCAGAAGGTTAAAACGAAATCCTAATCTAAAATTTTATAGTAGTAAATAACCAAATATAGACAAAGAAACGAAAAATTACTTATGCTAAAGCTAAAAAAAAGGAAGACACTTAAATAAGAGAACAACTAAAGAAAATGAACAGAAATTGAGAAGCAATACAAAAAATTAACTTCCGTTAGCAAAAATTAGCTTTATACATATGGGGACACAATGTATATAGACAGTGTGAGATACATCACATCATCCATCATCATTACAAGTATCCATAGAAATGTACTAAATAATAATTATTTTCATTTTTGAATAATTAATGATTTATTTACTTGTTTTGCTTTATTGCATATATTTAAATATTAAGTACCAGAAAATTCTACGATCGAATATGAAGGTCAAATGAAGAAAAATGTAAAAGTTTTGGATTTCAACTGCCATTAACAATTCTAATACAATATGTCACTTAACAATATACCTGTTTCATATTTTTATTATGAAACCAACGTTACTCATATCACCCAAGACCTTTCTACTTTGTAAGAATCAAAAATTATCCCGAAAGTGAGTGTAGATTTTTGAAAAAGATATCATTTTTGCGACTCTTAAAACACATAAAAGTCTTCCAATAGAAATAAGTATTTTTATGGGAAATGTTAAAACTCTCCCACCAACAGCTCCTACTTAATTCTGGATTGAAAAAAACGAAGAAATAAGCGCTTGGATTTCCAGATTTACCAGTATCCAATCGATCGTTTTAGAATTCGCATGTTGCTATGACGTTTCGATGTGTTTTTGGCAACTACATTTGCTTTATTCTGAGAGATCACAATGGAAGGCAGGTTGCTTTTAATATGAAAAATGATTCGTCTAAGACACATTTCTTATCTCTGCATTAAATAATGCACAGCATATCCCATAAGTAATTTAAACTCCTCTTTTTCGGTGGCACATGTGAGGCTAAAAGCGTGTGTACTGTTCCACGATATTAATCCAACCCCTCACCCCAGTTCGTGCATTGTAAATTATGCAATGTCCGTGTTCTATCCACAATACCAGGTTGTCACAGGTCGTTAGTATTCAGTTCATGTTTAATGGAGGAGAGTGAATATTTGGTGTCGGCTTAGTTCCCTGTTCTGCAGTCCTGACAACGGATGATTTTATGGGACTTTTTCGACTTCTCTCATTCTTTTGTACTTTTGCAGGGAACGCCCAACTTTTTATTGGTAAATAAAGCGACTCCCTTTTTAGAAATGGGTTACAAAAGCCCGAAAAGATTAAGTGGACTCTCCCTTTTTTCCCCGAGTAACATGTACGAGTGTTGTTTAGGAAATGGTTGAGTTCTGTCGTTTAGTGCTGTATTTTAGTGGAATATTTAACTTTATAACGCTTTTTATTCACACTAAAGTGAATATATTTGAACATGAAGGAGTCACATTTGATGTATTTATTTAACTGTAGCAGAAACATGTCTACTATACATGATTTATAGCTTACCGGAATGTAGTATTTATACTGCTATTCGTTATTTTATTAATATCTTTAATTTATGAAATTGTGAACTGAATTTACGCATTTCCTAATTGAAAAGAGAAAAACAATACATTTAATAATATTTTTTGGGTATCTGGAAGATATCTTTGTCTTTAACAGTATCATCCCATTGTTTTTTCACTTATTTTATTTACTACATAATTCATTTAGATATGGATGATATATTTTCAAGTTTTACGAAAATGAAAATCATTAATTTTAGTGACGAAATAAAATTGAAATATATATTTCAGTCATTGTCCTTTTTTTGTCAACTGCAAAATTATTAAAATGACTTCCCATGGTTCATAATATTTATAAAATATTTGTATATAAAGCTACTTGTATTTGTTTCAAATTATAAACTTGGAGAATTTATTTAAAACAAAATGCCTTTTCAGATGCGCCAAAACTATAATGAATTTGATTATTTCCCAGTTTTAATATGTTGCAAAAGTCTAATGTTGTTTTCCTGCCTCACTAGTCTTATGTTTGGGAAGAAAGTTCTACAGGGGTAAGTATGGGATGGCCGGGCCTGGACCCCGACCTTAACGACGAACTTGGGCGGCTTGACATTTAGGCGACTTGACAAGAAATTTGGCTACCTTGGCGACAAATCGATGATTCCAGAAAATGCGACCCTTTTCCCGGCATCTCTATTATGAAAGAAAATACGCTTGCATGTACAAGAAAACTCCATGTGACGTCACGGCCTGTCGGGGAGAGTATATAAGGGCCGCGCGTGGAAAAGAGAGGAATGTTGATCGACTTTGAACGAGTTGATCGACTGGGATCGCCTTGAAGTACGAACGTCTTTGGAATCTCTCTTTGGAGTTCTATGCGCTGTGCGAGCTAGTAAGCTGTATTGAGCCGAGAGGTATTGAGTATAAGGGGGTTGATCGGCTGGAACGACTTTGGAGTTTCGTTTGCAGCGCGAACTAGAAAGCTGGTGAACTGAGCGCTATTCAAAGTGCCATTATTGCCTTTATTAGTGAATTAATGACTGTTTGTGTTGTTAAATCTCAAAGTACTGAACTGTTATTACCTGTGAATTGTTGTTTGTTTGCTAATCTGTGCAAGATCCATTTTTTCCTGTTACCTGTGCTACGTGTTTTCCTGCATATTTGTGGAAAAACCTTCATTCTCCATTATCCTTCGTGTTGGACTGTTTACACCATACACCCACAGAACGACTTTTGTAATACTGGTGTCAGAAGTGGGATAGTTGTGTATGGTGAATACGAGATCTCAGACGAAATTGGCTGAGAACGCTGATATATTTGTTCTGCTAGCTGAGACGAAGAAATCAATGGAGAAAGGACAGGAAGAAATAAATGAGAAAATGACAGGAAGAAATGAAGGAAGGAATGAAGAAAGGACAGGAAGAAATGAAGAATCAAATCCAAGGTGTGAAAGTAAAAATTGAGGAAGTAAAGAATGAAGTTCAGAGGAAGATCGAGGAATTAGAGGATAAAGTTCAAAAGAGGATCGAGGGATTTGAGGACAAAGTTCAAAGGAAGAGTGAGGAAGTGGAATACAAAGTACAAGGAAAGATGAAGGAAGTGGAAGAAAAAGTTCAAGTGAAGATCGGCGACCTAGAGAAAAGGCTCAATGAACTCGAGGACAGACCAATCAATTTCACTGCAAATTCAGAGCTCACGTATTCCAGACCAACGGTCTAATTCCTAACATTCGACAGACAAAGGTCTTGGACTGTTTTCAAACCCAGTTTGATGTTATGAGCTCTGCGAACGGATGGAATAATCTTGTGAAAGCCAGTCAACTTGTGGCCTCTCTCCGAAGATCAGCGGCGGAGGTTCTTCAGGAAATGCCTTCTGATAAGTTGACGGCCCTTACGACAATCGAGATAGCTATAGAAGCGTGATTCAGAGATAGTCACCTTACTCAGTTTTATAGGACTGAATTGAAGACGTGACGGCAGAAGCCAGGAGAAAGCCTTCAGGTATTAGCCGCCGATGTGGAGCGACTTAGTTGACGCTATCAGAGATGAAGATACTCAGCATGCAACAAGATTGATGAATGCCAAAGACTTGAAATCAGCTTTGGCATATAGCATGAAGTATGAGGCTGCGAAAACTGTTTCCAAAACATCCCAAAAATGTAAGATCAATAGAGATAGAGGATGAAACTGGATAAGAAAAAGATTAAAAATTCGACTGTTTACTGAAAACGTTGGAAAAATTATTAAACAGTCATGTTGCTGTTAAGATGAACACTCCTCGAAGAAATCCGAACGTGACTTGCTGGAAGTGTAACAAAAAGGGACACGTACAGAGAGAGTGCCAGACAATTTCGCCTAACCAGGAAAACTAATTTATGGACGTCTTACGGGGCGAAGGCTACCTTTTCTCAATAAAGCCCCTGATGAAGGACTGAAAGTTTCCGCACTTTGCGGAGGAAGAAATGGACACTACTTGGAAGGATCTATTTGTGGAATCCCTTGTTTCATGTTGGTGGACACCGGTGCCAATGTCACTCTCGTAAGAACAGACTTGGCCCAGAAATTGAAGGAGAAATTTATTTACACGGCTCCTAACATTTCTTTAAAGACCGCTACGGGTGAAAAAGCGGAGATACGAGGGAAATTGGATGCAGCAATTGAATGTGGATCCAGAAAATTCCAACACAGAATCTACTTAGCAGACATCACCGATCTCTGTATTCTCGGCAAAGATTTTCCACAAAAATTTAACTTCACTGTAGACCTGGAGGAAAACGAGATACGGACAGGAGGAGAAGAAATTCCTTTGTTTTCAGCTAGTGCAGAGCATTCAAAGTTATGCCCTGTATTGGCCAAAGAGAAAACTATTATACCAGCAAGATCGGAATGTCTTATCCAGGGAGTTCCAGAAATTTATGGGAAAATTCAGATACGCCGTAACTGACTTTCCTAGCCAAGTCTCCCAGAAAGGTGTCCTTGTGGCGGCCACACTCGTTAATTTAAAAAGAGAAGCCATCCCCGTTGGAGTTCTGAATCTGGTCAATAAACCCAAGATCGTCGACAAAGGAGCTGTTATTGCGACATGTGAGCCAGTGGAGGATATCGTTGCTCGTCCTCAAGAATTTTCCGAATCACTATGTCTCCCGACATTCTTGGGGAATATTGAAGAGTTTAATGAAGATCAGCGAACAGCAGTGAGGGAATTGCTTCAAGAATTTCAGATCTTGTTTTCTTCTAGTGACTCTGATGTCAGCCGCTGCAATATTACTCAACATAGAATTAATATAGGTAATCATCCACCAATCAAACAATATCCAAGACGTTTGCCTCTTGCAAAGAAAGAGGAAGCGGAGTGCCTAGTTAAAGAGATGGTGGATAGCTGAATAATAGAATAATCGCCTTGACCTTGGGCTTCGTCTATTGTGCTTGTTAAGAAGAAAGATGGATCGACACGTTTCTGTGTTGACTACAGGAAGTTAAAAGAGTTTACAATAAAGGACAGTTATCCTCTACCACAGATAGACGACACCCTGGATGCTTTGAACGGAAGCCAATGGTTCTCGACATTAGACTTGAAAAGTGGGTACTGGCAAGTCGAGATCCAACCTGAAGATAGAGAAAAGACAGCCTTCACAACCGGACAAGGACTCTTACCATTTAAAGTAATGCCTTTCGGACTTTGTAACGCCCCTGCCACATTCTAAAGACTAATGGAGACAGTATTGCGTGGACTTACGTCTGAAGCCTGCTTAGTGTATGTTGATGACATTATAGTAGTAGGACGAACATTTGAAGAACATCTAAATAACCTTCGTAAAGTATTCCAGAGACTACAAAAAGCCAACCTTAAGTTAAACCCTAAGAAATGCAGGTTCTTTCAAAAGGAGGTTGCTCACCTCGGTCACGTTATTTCCGAAGAAGGAGTTAAAACCGATCCGGAAAAAATTAAGGCAGTAATTGATTGGCCTCGTCCAGACAAAATACATGACCTCCGAAGTTTCCTTGGCCTGTGCACCTATTATCGCCGTTTTGTGAAAAATTTCTCTACAATAGCAAGACCTCTACATAAATTAACTGAAGCTAGAACAAACTTTAATTGGACCGAAGAACGCGATAAATCTTTCAATAGTCTAAAGCAGGCTTTAATAACTTCCCCCGTCTTGACCTATCCCCGGACTGACAAGGAATTTATCTTAGATACGGATGCTAGTAATGAAGGAATAGTAGCCTCGCTTTCTCAGAAAATTGGAAACGATGAGGGTGTCATCTCTTACTTCAGCAAGAGCTTGGATAAGCCAGAAAGAAATTATTGTGTCACTCGTAAAGAATTACTAGCCATTGTGAAATCATTAGAGCATTTCCATCACTGCCTCTATGGACGGAAATTTCTTCTCCGGACTTGTCATGCTTCCCGTAGATGGCTTTTGAATTTTAGGGAACCTGAAAGCCAAATAGCTCGCTGGATCCAAAGACTTCAAGAATATGACTTCGAAATCCAGCATCGCAAAGGAACCTCTCCCGGAAATGCCGATGTCTTCCCTCGAAGACCCTATAAAGAGAGTAGCAAACATTGCACAAATGCAAAGGAAAAGTTCTGAATGGAAACAGACATTTCCGTGAAAGTTTTAACAACTGAGGATCCTTGGTCTTCAAGTGAGATCCAAAAAGCACAACTGGAAGATCCTGCTATTAGTCTAATTCTAGAGAAGAAACTGAATTCGGAAGATCGACTATCTTGGCAAGAAATCGCTCCGGAGAGTCCTGCAACAAAACGATATTGAGCTCTTTGGGATTCCTTACACCTTAAGGATGGTGTTCTATATCGTAAGTGGGAAAGTAATGATGGAAGTTCTTGTCGTTGGCAACTAATTCTCCCGAAAAGCAGAATTCAAGAAGTTCTGCTAGAGACTCATGACAGCGCAAGTGGAGGTCATTTTGGAGTCATGAAAACGTTGAGAAAAACCCGAGAGCGATTTTATTGGGATCGACTTCGCGCTGACGTCGAAAAATGGTGCAGAGAATGCCACGCTTGCGGAGCCCGAAAAGGTCCCAAAACAAGAACTATAGGTAGCTTACAGTGCTATAATGTATGCGAACCTTTCGAAAGAATGGCTTTGGATATTGTAGGACCTTTTCCTGTAACGACAAAGGGCAATCGGTATGTCTTAGTATTCATGGACTATTTTACTAAGTGGCATGAAGCAATCCCCATTGCAGATCAGGGAGCCTCAACTGTGACTGAAGAACTTGTTCGAACCTGAACTTCGCGTTATGGCGTACCTATGATATTACATTCGGATCAAGGTACAAATTTTAATTCCGCGCTCTTTACTGAGCTTTGCAAACTTTTAGGAATTCTAAAGACTCGAACGACGGCGTTACATCCTAAATCCGATGGCATGGTCGACAGGTTTAATCGAACGATTTTAATCACCTGTTTTTATTTGTTTCGAAGAAGCAAAATGACTGGGTTTCACATTTGCTACTCTTCCTCTTGGACTATAGAAGCGTGGATCATGAAGCGACAGGGTTCAGTCCAGCACAGATGCTTTTCAGTCGAACTTTACGATTGCCCTGTGATATCCTCTTCAGAAGACCTAGTGATAAGCCTTCTTCTCCGAATGAATACCTGAATAATTTAGAGGCACGTTTGGAAAGCGTACATGCGTTTGCCAGAGAGCGAATTAAACTGGCCAGTAAACGAATGAAGATTAGCTATGACTCCAGAGCAACAGACCATCATTTTAAGGACGGTGATCAGGTCTGGATGTATAACCTGAAGCGACGGAGAGGTCTGAGCAGGAAACTGCAGCAGAACTGGGTTTGACCTTATTCTATCGTCAAGAAACTCTTTGATGTTATCTTAAAGGTCACCAAGCCAAAAGTCATTCACATTAATCTGCTAGCTCCCTACCGAACTACTGATCATAGTTCTATGTTATGAGACTGCCGGGAAGTCTGTCTTTGAAAAGGTGAGCAGGGTTGAAAAAGTGTAATGTTGCTTCCCTGCCTCACTAATCTTATGTTTGGGAAGAGAGTTTAACAAGGGTAAGTATGAGAAGGCCGGACATTGACCCCTGACATTGGCGACAAATTTGGCGACCTGGACAAAAAAATCGATGATTCAAGAAAAGACCCTTTTCTCTATATCTCTATTAGGAAAGAAGATACGCTTTAATGTACGAGAAAACTCCATGTGACGTCACGACCTGTCGAGGAGAGTATATAAGGACAGCGCTTGGAAAAGAGAGGAATGTTGATCGACTTTGAAGGTGTTGATACACAGGAATCGCCTTGGAGTGCGAACGTCTTTGGAATCTGTCTTTTGGGTTCTCTCCGCTGTGCGAGCTAATAAGCTGTTAGACACCGAGAGATATTGAGTATAAGGGTGTTGATGCGTGTTTCCTGCATATTTGTGAATAAACCTTCATTCTTCATTATTCTGCGTGTTGAACTGTTTTCACATACACCCACAAAACGATTTTTGTAACAATATTAACTATTGAATCAAGAATAACAACGGCTTTTAGATAGATTGTTCTCAAGTGAGCCTTAGAAAACTTTGCTGTATAATTTTCTTCATGTTACCCATAACGTGTAAAATTAGTTTTATGGGGGTCGTTTATAATTTAGTAAACAGTCCAGTTAGAGTAAAAATTATTTATTTTAGTTTAAGTTTCACACGAACAAGTTTACACATATAATTTCTAAATTAGCAATGCATAAAGAAGATTTGCTTGTTATCGACCATCACAGACGGTCGCTTGGCCTTCACTGCCAGTTCAAAGCTTCATTGGTCGCTGTCTCTGCTGTCGGGCACAGACAGGTACGTTTAACCTCACATAGTCCAGTCACGAATAGAAAAAAATGGTGTAGTTTTGAAATTTGGCACAGTTGCTGGGAGCAGTGTCATAAACGTCATACTAAAGGTCCCCGTCAGTGGGGGTGCGAGGGCGTACAGAGATTTAAAGGGAGCGTTTGCAGTTTTTCTTAAATATCTAGAAAACTATGGGTTCTATCCAAAAACACTCCATTACAAAATTAAACTAAATAAAATTTCCGACAAAAAAAGTCTTACATTTTTTGTAGCATCAATAGTTTAGAAGATACAGGGGGATTTAAAAGTGAATATTTCTAAAATTCCTTATTGTAATGGTAAAATCAATTAAAAGTGATGAATCAACAACCCTCAGAAAAACTTCATGCCTATATAATAATTATGCAAGGGTAGTATTGTATGTGTCGGAGCGGGGGGGGGGGGCCACAAACCCATTTGATGGCAATTATGCTCCCTTCCTTCCCTCACATCCGTTCCCCTTCACATATTTCCTTCTATTCGTAATCTAGTTAACGAATTGTAAATTTTAAAAAAGGCACAGTTGTTTAGGAGAGTGCCCTAAACGACATACTAAAAGTCCCCGCCGGTGGAGGGTGAGCAGAGGTAGAAGGGGGGGGGGTTGAAAACGGGGAATTCTCAGTTTTTCCTAAATATCTCGAAAACTATGGATCCTAGAGAAAAAAACTTAGGTATAAAATTAAACTACATTAAATTTCCTATAAAAATTGTCTTACACGTTGTTTATAAGATGAATAGTTTAGAATATTATAGCGGTTTGAAAAAGTACATAATTACAATAAGTGATTGAAAATGTTCTTTCCATAACATAATATTATATATATATAAATCTAAATATACTTATTATATATGATCATACAGAAACAAAGTAAACAGGACATATCAAGAAGCAAATCCTATACTAAAAAGTCATAATTTGAACAATAAAACCAAAATTAAAACATATCGAAAGAATTGAAAATACTATAGATACATGAACAAAAAATTAAGTTTAAACATTTATATGTCAACATGTGAAAAAACTCTTTTGTTATTAAGTATTGAAAAAGGCAATAAAGTATATGGAGTTTTCAACAATTAATATAGCAGCTTGGCTGTGGACAAGCTTTAGCCAGGTTAAATTATGAATGTATGGAGAAGGAGGATGGTTTGGGCAAAAGAGAGTCCTTTCTGCAGCTTTTTTTGTAAAAAATAATTTAGCTTCGACTTTTCCCTTGCCGGGCTTCATAAAATAAATGTTACTTTCTGGTGGTGCCAAAGCAACGTCTTTCCTTTGGGGTGAGAAGTTGCTTTATCTAACCCAGATCTCACAATATACGTATCAGTATCCCCTGTAGCGACTCTTGTTTCAATTCCTTTAGCAGCCATTTTCTGTTTAGTAATTGCACATGCCTTGTCTGTCAAAATGTTTCTTTCGAACTGTGACAGACTGATTGAGAGCTTTTAAGTTAAACTCAGCATAGATATCTTGATTTAGATTATACTGTCTAAATGCACTCATTTGGAGAGTTAACAGAACCAAAAGGGAGGGGAACGGACTTGGAGGAAGGAAGGAAGCACGACTGTTCATCAAATAGGTTTGTCGCTCCCCGCCTTGACACCACCACTACTCTCGACACATACAATACTACCCTTGTATAATTATTGTATAGGCATGAGATCCTTCTGACTTTTAATTGATTTTACCATTACAATAAGAAATTTTCGAAATATTCACTTTTAAATCCCCCTGTATCTTCTAAAATTTCTTGCTGCGAAAAATTTAGGACTAGTTTTGCAGGAAATTTAATTTAGTTTAATTTTATACTTAAGGTTTTTTCGCTAGGATCCATAGTTTTCGAGATATTTAAGAAAAACTGATCAATCGCCCCTTTCACTCCTTGTACCCCCTGCGCACCCTCCACCAGCGGGGACTTTTAGTATATCGTTTAGGGAACTCTCCCCAACAACTGTGCCAAATTTCAAAACTACACCATTTTTTAAATTTACAATTCGGTTACTGGACTACTAGTAGAAGGAAACTTGCGAAAGGGAACGGATGTGAGGGGAGGAAGGGAGCATAATTGTTCATCAAATGGGTTTGTCACCCCCGTTCCTACAATACCACCCTTGTATAATTATTATATAGGTATGAGGTTTTTCTGAGGGTTGTTGATTCAGCACTTTTAATCAATTTTACCATTACAATAAGGAATTTTAGAAATATTGACTTTTAAATCCCCCTGTATTTTCTGAACTATTGATGCTACAAAATATGTAAGACTTTTTTGTCGGAAATTTCATGTAGTTTAATTTTTTCATTGAGTGTTTTTCGATCAAACGCATACTTTTCGAGATATTTAAGCAAAACTGAAAACGCCCCCTGTATCCCCCGCGCACCCCCATCGGCGGGGACTTTTAGTATGTCGTTTAGGACACTGCCCCCAATAACTGTGCCAAATTTCAAAATTTCGCCATTTTTTTCTATTTTTCCTTCGTTGACTGTACTAATAAGAGCGACTACAATCTTTCTAATAAAAGAGAAAGTCCGTGCGTCTGTTGGCGGCTTACAGAACAGACCGTTAGGTCTAGAGCTACCACATTTGGCACAAGTATACTTTGATGGGTGGGAATGTTCACCTCGGAGCCATTTTTTTCAAATTGAAATTCAAATTTTAATTATTTAAACATTAAGCCAAATTTCGACGTACTTGGCCTTTTTTTTCGCCAATAACTTCCGAAAGAATTATCGCATGAAAATGATTTTTGTTCCAATTTAAATTGCAAATAACTATCCTTTTAATGATACTAGTTTGAGTATTGTACGATATTTAATATCAATTTTACAATGTTTTTAATTGTTATGATCTGCGGTCAAGGTCGCTCAAGGAGACTACGTTCGTTTTTTCCCGTGGACTTCGATACATAGCTCCGTTTCTCCTGACCGGAAGGGGGGCGGTGGTAGGGACAGATGGAACACAAACAGGTTCCCGAGGGTTGGTTATACAAGATGTTCATGGTGGGAAAATTTCGTGGTTTCTACAGGTTCACAACCAGAAGGTTTTAATGAATTACTGTTAACAAATGATATATATTTTTTAAATTCAAATACTTTCGTGCATTTTAAACGCATTTTACACGTTTAACGCTTCCACTTCCTATTTCAAATTACATGTCCAGCCTATCTTTCAACAAAATATTAGAATACCACAAATAGAACGGAACAAGCAATAGAACATTAAATTAAAAAAAAAAAAACATTAATATATTTTTTCCATATAGATGTTTTCTTATTGCACATAATTATCTTTTAAATATTCTCTAATATTGCCTCTAATTTCAGGGATTATTATTGCATTTTTTATTTCAAATAATGCCTTACTTATTTTTAAACCATATTTACTTGAAATTAAAATGCATTTTAAATTGTTTCAATATTGTTACAAGAAGTTCAAATCAATATTTGAGAAGTGGCAGCGGTTAAAAGGCATTCACTTACAATTCTGTAGACGTTGAAGTTAATTTACTTATAACAAGCTGTGAAGTTTGAATTGATGTAATTGAAGATTATCTATTTCTAATATTTGATTCTGGATGCATTTGAATTTCATTTTTAATGTTGGTAGTGTTTTATCTAAAAATTCACGATTTTAGCATTTCACTTGGCTTATAGAAGTCCTTTGTTTAAATCTTCAGTTTTATCTATCATTTTTCTAGAAACCAACAGTGTGTTATATTCAGAAAGTTTAATTGGAAAAAACTTCATAGCATAGCTTTAATTCAAAATAATTAATATAAAAAAACTAATTTATACCACTTGTTTATTTAAAATTTTATTGATATAATTACATTATATCAAAAAAGATATTTCAATGATAACTAAATCATTAAAACTAATATGTTGGGCGAACCAGCTGATCGCAGAAGGCGGCTAATATTCTATAAAATGCCAGAACTGAGATTTCGGGAAAGTGAAGACTTTTGCTTTATTTAAACATCTTAGCGGATATTTGTGTTACTTTTACTAATCGTTAATACTAACAATACCAATTAAAATGATTTCAAAATAACTTAATCAAATTTGCAAATATTCTTGTGCAATCCTTTATCTTATTTCACTATTTAATCCACAAACTGGAGTACAGGTCTCTTCCATTCTATGTATAAACCGAAACAATACATTTGGTGACTTCTTCTGCAAGGATATAAAATTTATTCGTTGAAGCCTTTTTCATAGAGAAAATTAGTTATTTTTGTTTGTTTTGAAAGATTCCATACTATTGCTACATTAAAAAAAAGGAAAGAAACTTCTTAAATTTCCTTATTTTAAAATTATAAATATCAGATGCACGTGAACTTAAACTTTATGTTTTCTTATTTAATTAGTTTTTAACAAATTATTAAAAAATTACTGGCAACATTGTGTAAATAAGAAAGTTCTGGAAGTTTCCAAGTGATGTTAAAATTTAAAACGGGAGGACGCGCGGAAAACTCAGATTCCTAGAAAACTAACCACCTGTTCATTCCTTTCTTATCGGTAGCTTAGTTAGTCACTTCCCTCTGCCTGTTATGAGTATTTAGAAAGTATGTTCGGAATTTTCCGTCCCTTGATTCCAGGGGTGGCGCCAGAGGGGGGACCGGGGGGGGCAGCGCCCACCCGTCTGGGAAAAATTTTGTATCCCGTCGGGGAAAATTTTTGTACGGGGTATTCAAGTGTAGCTGGTAAATAATAATCTGGCGAAAATTTGAGACCAATTTCATTACACTCGTCCCCCCTGTCGGGGAGATCGTGCCCCCCTGTCGGGCAAACTCTAGCGCCATTCCTGCTTGATTCACGTTTGATCAGTTACTGGGTTTATTAAATGACCCCGCGCGTCTTTCCGTTTGTTCCACAGACTAGTTATTAAACGTAGCTGATACGGTCAGCTCGTTATTTCCTTTGTCGAATTGAAATATTTACTGTTTCTCATAATGCCGACTACATAAGAAAAAGAAATGAAGCGTTTACGTAAACTTCTTTCTGAAGTTGAAACTGATGAAGATACAGACTTTGATAATGAAGGCAAAGGACCTGAGGATTATTTAGAAGAGATTTTTTCAGATCATGAAAGTTTCTGCAAACATAATACGGAATCGGAAGACGACAGAGATTCTGGAAATGAAGATTGAATAACTTGGAATTGTTTCCATCAAAAGAGAGCATTGAGTGGAGATAAACAAAGTTAAGGTAAAATATTCGTTGTCATAATAGTGTGTCGAGCTTACCTGGAACAAAAGAACCAACCAGCTGAAGATGTGACAAGCTCTGTGAAGAATTCGGAAGTAATTCATCAACGATAATACGATACATTTAATTGTAGAGTGAACAAATATATTTATCGAGAAATGCTCACCACAATTTTCACGTGAAAGATATGCACGAAAAATGAACCTCTAGAAATCCGTGCTTTATTAGTGGATAATATTGGTGTAGGTTTGATTTGTGTTAAGCACTGTATTCTTAACGTCTAAAAGTCAAAAGTGTTATTTTCCAACTGAAAATATAATGATTTTAACAGCGCAGGGTTGAATTCTGGATTGGGGTCATTCTATGACCCTCCGCGCGTCTTAGCCTTCGCTAAGGAGTCGCGCTTTCTCTCGAGTTAAGCGTATGCCTTAGTTTTTTAAAATATTTATTTTTATTTTCTTCTCTTTTCCCTGTTTCAGTCTATTTGTTTTTCAAGCTGGGTATCAGCATTTCTTCTGCATTTTGTAAATAAACCAAATTGTTTTCTAAAACTGACTTTTTCATCGCGACACTATTAATTTTACATCTCACAATGCCAGCCTCGTTCACTTGACGAATCTTAGGCGTAACAAAGATCTTAAGATTAATGTATTTCAAGAAAAGCCCAAATTTCGCTATCAAGATAATAATAAAAAGTCTCGCACTTCAAGCATTACACAATTAGACTATTATGTGAATCGATATTTTCAATGTATCTTCTTAAACAATGCTTTTCTAAACAAGTAACCAACAATAAATTTTGCTCATACTTTTAAAATATAGCATTAATTAAGCATAATATGTATTTGTAACTTGTATATTCCACACCTTCAGAAAGTTAATTCCAACAGAAAAAAACCATAATGAGCTCCTTGGGAAAATATTTAAAAAATATGAAGAAGCTTTTTAAAAGGCAAATTTAATTTAACATTAATAAGCAGAAAATTATTTTTATCAAAAATATGGAGGTCAAAACAGAAACTTGAAGAGATGATATAAATGCTCTCATGGCTTTGTTTCAAATTCAATATTTTTATAAAAAATTATTTTTACTTTTTAGTACCCGAATATATATATATATATATATAATTTTTATTAATTGCTACATGTCAGTCTATAGTATTTTACATAATAAATTACTATAAATATTATGGAATCTTGAATTCAATCTTTTTTTAATGCACTGCTCTATTTTAACCCTCATACCGAATCAAAATTTATTTAAAATCAAACTTTTAACTGATTATTAAGTTCTGAAAGTATTAAAATATTGTACTTTCATCGGGAACGCACAATTGAACAATTTTAAGAATTCTGGTTTATCAAGAAGTAGAGAAAAAATCGATAACAAAATTTCCTCTTTACAAACATGAAGGAAGTCATGTTAAAAAAATAGCTTGTAATTATTATCACAATTGAATTTAAAAATTTCGTGATGAATCCTTGATTTTCATTCTGAGATCGTTATATTTCTTCACGCACATAATCCAAAAGGTATCGAAGCAGTATACGTCAAATTATCTATAAAATTATACACCCAAATATTTACACTTAATTTTATCCTAAATTACCCTTTTTGACTTAGTTAAGAAGTCGAGTTCATGCTCTACCCACAATTTCACGACTTCGTTATAATTTAAAGGAAAGTCGGGAAATCATTTTTAACCTGCAGACAAGAAATTGGACGGAAGATATTTATTATTTATGATTTATTAATTTATAACAGTAATCTCACAACTCTGATTAATAGCCACCTGACACGAAACCCCTTCCAGTTTTATTTTACGAAAGAACGTAGTAGCAGTTTTTCATCCTTTATTCAGGTAGCTTAAATAATCCCGAACCGTTCATTTCTCACTGATCTAAGGTGGAGGAAAGATTTATTTATCTCCGTAGATTACACTCTCCACAAAGAAGGGCGTGAATTTCAGAATTTAATTTTTCCGCACTTAAACTTTGGTGAGGCGAAATTAAATGAAGTTTATACGAAGGTGGATCTTCTAGAGGTTCTATCTTTCTAGGATAGAAGCCCGTCAAATCAAAAGATATGGGAAAAGGAATTAATCCAGGAAAGTTCATGCAATAATGTGCTCAAGGCTTTGAAACTTGAAGGTTTACATTAGTTCTTTTATTAAATCGCTTATCTGTGAGTAAGTGGTGCTGAGATTGGTAAATTTAGTTGCATAGATTCTTTATTGAATATTGTACGTTAAAATTTGGACAAAGCAAACAATTTGTATGTAATTGAAAAAAATTCATTAAATTCATTTTATAAAAATTAAATCAATTAACTTAAGAGTTATATAAATTTGTTTTAAAATTTGACCTGAAGTTTTACAGTATAATATATATTCTCTGCTATCATGGATGTACGAAAGAGTGGTATGTTAATTGAGTATAATATGTTGATGTTTAGTTTAATTAAATATTTATTAATAGAAATTTATTGTTTTTTAATCTTTTAGAGA
Organism: Araneus ventricosus; assembly: GCA_013235015.1. NCBI lineage: Eukaryota > Metazoa > Arthropoda > Arachnida > Araneae > Araneidae > Araneus > Araneus ventricosus. Next base: position 165,442 of record BGPR01000165.1, on the reverse strand, counting down.
TTCTTTAAACCATTTTTATCCAATCAAATTATATTATAGATTTCTCATAATAGAGACAAAAAAATCGAAAGAATTTTTACTCCTTAATAAATGAAAAGTATATAGAAAAGTTTTAAGATCATTTAACATTAAACGTTATTCTCAGGAATAAGTTTAACTCGTCCGTTCCTACTTTAACCTATAATTTACACATACTTACGTTTTACGATAGAAATGCTATCGCGAGAAAAAGTTAAATGTGTATTTTTTAATGGGATACTAACCGATATAAATTTATATGATAATTTTCCGAAAAATATTCGAGTAACGACCAAGTTCAGTAAAAGCGTGAATTAAGATGTCAAAGAAGCAATATTTTTGAAAATCATAGCTATGAAAGCAAATCTGAAGAGTTCAAAAGCTCCAAAATTTTACCTTAACCAGTATAAATTTAAAAATTTGAAATGCACAGAATTATATTCACTTTCATTTTATTAGTATATTGAAATTTATCAAAACTTATCAACATACAACACAACACTTATGGCATTATAAGAAAGATGCTAAAAATAACAGCTATACAGTATTTATTCAGCATTAATAACATATAAGATTTTTAGGCTCCTTTCTTTATCTCCAGGTACAATGAACGGCACACTATTCACTTTTTAATTTCTTTCCTTTGCTTATGCTCTCAAGTAATTTTTGAAAACTTTCCAAATTTGTTACTAAAAGCAAAATGTACAAACCGAAATTTAATTTGGAGAAGTATAAAAATTAACATTTCAAACTGTAAACTTTCTGTTTGAAATGTACTTACACGACAAATTCTACATCATTGCAGAGTTAATACTTGTATATGAAGTTTTCCAAAGATCCGAACAGTAAAAAACACACAGGCAAAGGAATTTAACTTAACATTACAGTGAAAGAAAGATTTTCAAGGATTACTTTAATGAGAGAGTTGAACCAGCAATAAATCTTTCATTGCAATAAAAGTAACTATTGATTTATTTTTCTTTTACAGAACTTAATTTGTTTTTTAAAAGTTAGAAAAGATGTGTTTTTATCAATTTTTATTGTTAAACCTCCATAATATGACCTTTCACAGCAACAGTGAATTCAAAATCACACAAAAAGATCTATTACTTATTAATTCAAAAAAGTTACACACACATATGAAAGGTCTGAAATGAAAATATACAGTTAGGGGAGAGACATTCTTATTATTCTTTCCATATAGGGTATTTACATTCACAAAGTGCCAGTAAAAACGGATAACTTAATTTTCTGCTTTCAATCATGAAGAAATATCTGTTGATAGGAAGAAGGGAAAATTATTTTTCGTATGTTCTCTTGCTATTCTTTCTAATAAGTTACATATTATTTTGAATGCGTAAAAATCAAGTTTTAACACATTTACTCTTATTTTTATTTAAATAGAGATTTTCTGAGTAACACTTGTGCAACATTCTCAGATAATGATAGGTTCCTTGTGATTCAGGGTTTTGTTTCCCAAAAATAACTTTCTTACCTGCTCACTGTAGTTCCTGCAAGTGATATTTGATATCCATTTGGAACTTCTGAAAGATAAATTTGAGAGAAAAAAATGGAGTAGACTATAATCATTAATCTCAGATTTGCGTTATGATTGCACATTTCCATATTTTTTAAATAAACTTTATAAACCCTCTTCGAGTATTAATCGGTATGGCAACCCCTCATCTTTTAGCTTCTCTTCAATAGGAGCTAAAATTATACTCTTTGTAATGCCAATACTAATGATTTTGAACTAAATTTTTTTATAAGTTTCTCTATATACCTGGCTTTTTAAAGTTGGGAAAGAGAAATTACGCTATGTTTCGTGCATGCTCACTAAAATATTATTTACTAAAAATGCTCATATTTCCTGTAATATTCAAAATGTTTTCTACAAAATGCTTCTCCAACAAATTGTAATTTTTTCTGTAAGTTTCCTATAATGTAACAGAAAACTCTGCATGTTATAAGCAAACAACAGGTGGGAAAATTTGGGATTTTTAAGAAAACCTTTATATCTTCCCAAATATTTGTGCTGAATTTAAAAAAATTTCTGTAAATATTATGCATATTAAACATAACCATTTCTGAAAGTTTCATTTTGTTATCAGTATTCTGTGAAGCGGGGTGGGCCAAAAAAGCTTTTGTCTTCATCAGTTTGTAGACGGTTTTCTAATTTCCCTCAGAACCGAATCTTCAATGTAAAATGTGAGTTACAATCTATTCTTCACATGGTCGAAGTTTAAAAGCAGTGAGTTAAAACTTTCCAGAGAAATTATAAAAAATGTGAAAATCCGAAAGTGTCCGGATACTTTTGGCTGTTTATTGTATAATGCCATGCGATATTCTAACTACTAAGAAGAGCTATTTTTTTCAGAATTAATATGCGCTGTAAAAATCCTTTCCTCTCTTTTACATGAACAACAAGAAGAAAGAGAAAAGGTAACTCAATAAAGGCCGCGGTTGATAGCTGCAGGAAACACAACTACCTTGGAGTATACGGGCCGTTTGAGGCTATATCGGCAAACAAAAATCAGATGTTGGCTAAAATTCTATTGGCTATCTCCTCCAACTCCTTTATAGCGTGAGAAAACGAAACTGAGGTAGTAATCACTCTTCCCCTTTTTTCTGTAATCATAAACAGGCATTCAAGGCATCCAGATATTTGTCCATGTTTGGATGCAGTAGAAACAATTTCCCGAAAAAATAACCACTATCAATTTGAATAAAAATTAATTTTGACTTTTACGCATTTTAGTTTCATTATATTGAATATAAACGCAAGTAAAAATGTGTAAGGAGACTTTTGTTCAGTTTTAAGTGTTTAAAAGTTGTGACAGCATGCAGACAAAAAAATAATTGGCATAGGTGGAAAGATAAAAAAAAATGAATCTCACAAATAATAAAAGCGTTTTTTTGTTTGGAGACTTAAAAAGATAGAAAACTTAACTTTTATTCCTTATAAAATTGATAATGATCATCGTATTTTTATTAAATTTCTTTTTCGCAACAGAAGAAAATATTTAAATAAATATGGTGTGTAATTTTTCAAAAACATTTCAACTCTTATAAATATTCTAAGTTTTCTGTAATTCGATTAAAATCGAAAATTCGAATAAAACAATAAATAGACTACTATAATCCATGATTTTCACAATTTGCCGTCAATATTAAATTAAAAATAATAAGATATATTTCATATTTTCACATCACTTCAACACTTTTAAAATAAATCGCATTGGAAGAAATTGTCGAAATCTAAATTATAAGCTCATTACTTTCTGCGTTAACTAGTAAGATAGTTAGACAAAACTACAGTATCATATTCAAAAGAAATATGTGCTTTTAGATCATTATGATTAGATTATACTGGCAAATAAAAAAGTTAATTCTATCAAATAGTTACTTTACAATTTTAAGAAAATGCCTGTGGCAAAGAGTAAATCAAATGTTTTATTCTTACTTCAATATTATAATGATAAAAATTACTCTTAGAGTTCCTTTATCCCAAATATTAAAATAACTCAAATAATTTATATGCATGATATGATGTTTTTGAATCCTTAACAATGTTAAGGATTCAAAAACTTAGTTTAAAACGTCGAGATATTTATAAAGGCAAAATTTAAAATGTAAAACAATTTTTTTTCTCCTTTAAAACAGAAATTTTCTACCCCTCCCCCCCAAAAAAAAGCATTTATTTTTGTTAAATTTCTCCAACACAAGTAATGGATTTTTTGCCTGTGAAACTGTGCCCTCCTCCACAATAAAGAATTATTTTTATAATTTTATGCTAATTTTTTTTCTGATTAACTGTATCACTTGACATTAGCTGGAAGTGATTTTAGAGCAAAATAGCTCTACTGTATTTCAGACATTTTATATCATTCTTCGAGGTGCGGTTTATGTGAACCCGGGCCCAAATTCATAACACTACAATGAAATGCGAAAAGTTTATATTATATCCATTCTAAAAGTCCCAAGACATATACAATACAAGCTTCCTCATTTTTGAAACAATTTTTTATAATAATTAATCATTCAGAAATTAATTCGAAGTTTAGCAAAGAAATAAAATTTTTAATGATTAATTTTTAGAATCGAAGAAATTTATATTATTAATTCTGAATAAAACTAAATAAATGAATGACAAAATTAGATTTATGTTTATGCAAAAAAAAGTTGAATTTTATATAGGAGTTGCTTCCTGAATTCATTTGGCAGCGGTTGTCTCGTGGCAAAGTCTAAGGTTCAGGAGTAGAGATTCGCTGGTTCGATACATAATTTCACTGAAGATCGGCCTTGTATGTGGACCTAGTGCTTTTTAACCCTTTATAAGGCCGTGGTAAGTAAGTATACTTACCACCATGTTCAACAATTTTTAAATACAATTTTAAAGGTTGGTGTAAGTTCTCACCAAATTTTTCGATGAAACAAAAGCTTAGATGTTCCAATTTCTTATCTCAAACCATAACGAAGTGACTTGACTTGGTAATTAATTATTAACTAATAAAATTAATTAACAAAAGAAATATCATCCAATAAGCTAAATGAATTTACTTTCTTAAATTAATCGCGATCTCGAAGTTAATTTATTTTACCCCTTCTGGAAAAGAATGGTCCTTTAAAGGGTTAAATACGCCGAGGATCAAACGACCTCTTGTTGGTGTGATGAAGTTTGAAGACAGGGTGCCGGATAAGGTTCGTTAACCAAAACAACATAGCTCAATCTAAACTAAAATAAACTCCTTAACACATTATATATAATGTCTTATGTTAATTTCTGTATGAATTTTAAATCTAAGTACTTAATTTAATTAAAATAAAATAGAAAAATTCCTTCTGAACTATACCATCAAATAACGAATTCCTCATACACTTCAAGTTAGTTTAATTCCATAAACTTATTATTAATACATTTTTAAATATTCATAATAATATAACAAAGCCTCATATATTGGATGTGGCTCGTTTATAATTCATATTCTTCATTGTGTGATATCAAGCGGTTAGTCATTAAGTCTCATATTATCGCCCATTCTATCTTCAATTTTATCCCTTCTAATTTCATTTTTTCCCTTGGAATCATTATCGTTTTAGTGCCTCTTTATCACAACCGATTAAAACCATCCACAAAATAGAACTCAGATTAAAAGTAATCCATTTGAGATCTCGTTCATTTGAGAAACGTTAATTATTTCTTAAACTCCCTATAGTAATCCCTATAAAGAAAGCAATTTTATACGGAATCGTTTATTTAAAAAAACTGTCGATCTAAAAGTCACTCAGCCTATTTAATACGCTCTTTGTTAATTGAATAGCCCTCTAATGCTTCTTTAAAACTTTTGTTTGTATTCCGAGTGAGCGATTTTTTTTTCTTAAAAGTCTTCCAAACAGACGTGCCTCTGATGCCAAAGGAAAGTGTAATTAAAAGATAAAATGTGAGAACTTTTCGAATGATTCCAACTTAATGAAAGGATGAACTTCGCTTTAGGATTCTCCATTTTGTCTCACAGGACTTTGATTCGATGGAGATAGTACTTTAGTACATGATATAATCAAGACGACACTGAAATAAATCTCCAAATTACCCAATTCATTGAAATTAATTAACTTCTATTCAACTGAAATTTTGGCATTCCTTGTTGGTTGGGAATTCAAAATCGTAAACCTATGTAGCTTGCTTTTGATGGCAGTTGGGATTCTGGTATGACTTTTTTATCCTAATATAGACATTAATTAATGATCTCTTAATATCATAGTTTGATGTTAAGTATAAAAAATAATTAATTTTTTGAGGAAAATTTTTTGACCACCTCTATTTATTTATGAAACACCAGTACAATTCTGAGAATTATTGCGATGAATAGTTTCAAAATTGTATACTTTATAAACTAATATTGGGGCTGCATTAGTCTGCTGGTAAGGTCTCGGCTTTTTGATGGGAGGGTTCAAAGTTCGAAACACGATTTCACCAAAAACCTGCCATGTATGTTGGCCTGCAGCATGTTGAATATGAGGTCAAGTCTCAGGCTTCCTTCTTCTGATGTGGCGTGGATATTCGGAGAGGTTGTGCTGGCTCAAGTGCTGATCTTATTTTCGTCCCACGATTCAAATTTACAAGAACCGTCCCAAAATAGCACACGTGTTTCTTCAAAACTGAATGTTAGTATAGTTAAACTAAACCACTATATTAATAATCGATAATATATAATATAAAACAGAAAAAATATATGTTTGTCTGTGTCATATGAACTTCTCCGACATGGTGAACAGCAGCGACATAAAAGCTGTAAATGCCATTCTGAGGTCCATTTCTGGATCAACCGCGCTGCTTATAACCTTTAAAAATAATAATTTTTAAACTTATTTAAATAAGTTTGTGAAATTATCATGATAAACTCTTCAATAAAAGTCATTATTCATGTGAATTGAAAACAGCGACAGAAATATTTACATTTCCAATATCATTCGGTGTTTTTCCGGCCAAGCATTACAAGCTGTAACAGAGTGTAATAAAGCAAATATTTACCCAGTTACGAGTTGAAGAATGTTTGCGAGATGCACATTTCATAGGACGCCTTGCAGTATCTGTTCATATTTTCACGATTAGAGGAAGAACATGCAATTAATTTCCAAGAGACTAAACATATTGTATATAGCCAAAACTTGAAATAAATTTGTAATAATAAATTTAATTATAATGAATAAAGAGTGAGTTTGAATCTACTCTGGGCAAAGCCTGGTAATAAAGCTAGTTATTAATATTATGAATTGATATTAAAATTTAATATGCTACTCTTATATCCCCTTAGTAGTTCTCCTCTATTTTTAAACTACTAAAGAAAACACAAGAAGTTAGCTTAATTCAAAGCTGGTCTAGACTAGTTATTTTGTAATTCTTCCTTCCACCAGTTTTATTAATAGTAGATATTAATAATAGTACTTTAAAGCAAAACTGGAAACAATCTTTATTATCAACATTCTAGCTATTTTCTATCAATTTAAAATTACTTTCTGCTGGATAATTTTTACATTTTTTCTGTTTTTTCCCTTTTTTTTTATTTATCTGCCAGTTATTGGATATTTGTTTGCAAGAGGATATTTCCTATTTGTAAGTGAGGTCTGAATGATAACGATATTTGCGGTTGATGATGTATTGTATTTTTTTATAAAATTAAAATCGTGTTTTTCTCCTTAAGCCAAGTTTTCCATAATAAATTGTACTCAAAATAATTTCTTAATTGTGGTTTTTTATATGCTAACTAATTACTCTCTAACTGTATAATATCTATGTATATAAAACAGAAAATACATGTGTCTGTTTGTCTGCATTTCACAAGAACTCCTCCGAAACGACTAACAGCAGCGACAAGAAATTAGCACATGCCATTCTGGGGTTCATTTCTATTTCAACTGCGCTTATTTCAATCTTCAAAATTAATTATTTCTTAAGATATTTAATTAAATAATCCAAATTAAACGAAACTTCAGCGTTTTTGCTCATTTTGGACTTCCTTCTTAGCGAATAAATTCTGAAATAATTATTACACGAAAATTATTTATGTATGATCTTAACTAGAAAACAATAATTATTGTTATTAACACCATTAGAAAGATTATAATCTTTCTAATGGTGTTTAGTTTAATAACTATGCTAGATTTCGGGTAATTTTAACAAATTTTTAAATGATCCGAATCAGTGTATAAGGTCATTCAAGATCACACTTTTCAGTTTCGACAGGGAGAGACCTAGTGAGGAAAGAAGGGGAAAATATGTAGTATTTTCCCCGTAGGGCACAGAAACACCAAAAAGAAGAAACCAGTATTTCGGATCATAACAATAAAAACAATGATAATAAGAATGGGATTCTGTTGTGGTCGCAGCAATGATGAACAGGGAAAAATTGAATATCAAGGGTTGTTATACTTGTGCCAGGTGGTACGGATACAAAAAGAAGAGAGGAGTTTAGCTGCTGGACGGAGGGTCAGAACGCACGGGAGAAGGAGAAAGAAAATCAACGAAAGACGCGGCAGAGAAAAACTGTTTTATTAAGTTTAAATATAGGATCTAATCAGCTAATGATTTTTCTAAGACATATCAATACTATTAACATAAAACTATAACGATTTTTCTAAAACTTATCAATAATATTTTGGATAAAAGTATATTTTACATTAAAAATAATAGACGTAAAAATATTTTCGACCCTCGCAACTTCGGGCACATCAGTTAGTACCATATAAAGAGCTCTCCTGATAAATACAGGGCAATATTTAAAATCGTGAATAAATATGTTCAGAAAATAATTTATAATTTAGATAAAATATCTAATGAGAACATAACTGAAATTAATCAATGATTTTTTTCTTTCGTTTTTTCAAAAAAAAAATATGTAACCTATTGAAATGCACAAGAATTTCCACAAAATATGCACTATGCGGTAAAAATGGTTCATTTAGAATGCACCGCATATTAAATGAGAGTACCGCATAACATTACTCAATTCATATTTTGTTATGGAAATTGCTACACAATACATTTATCGCAATTTAAATAGCGTTCTGTGATAGGAATTCAACTACAGCATTATTAAGACAACTACTATTCGACTACTCAAGACAGCTACCATTCAACTACAGAATATCTTCCACAAAATATTCACTCTATAAAAGAAGGGTTCATTTAGAATACACTGCATATTCAATGAAAATATCGCGTAACATTTTGCAATTCATATTTTATTATAGAAATTGCTACACAATGCTTTTATCACAGTTTAATTATCGTTCTTTGTTAGGAATTAATGTACTGAGATTAAGAATGTAAATCATACGAAACCAGTCCAACATTCCGAAAAAATAAAACATAACCCTTTTGTTTCACTAATAAAGGTTATTACACAGTGTCACTATACAAAGAATGAGTACGTGAAAATTTTTCCTCAAAGTCATTTCCCGTTATTAATCTCTTTATTCGCATGGTAGTACAGCATAATAAATACTCTCAATGTATTGTCATTCATCACTAATTTTTAAATATCTCTTCTTGTCAGAAAGGAAAAAAACTCGTTTCCTACAACAAAAGTACTTTGTGTCCCACGATACGTTAAACAGACCTCAGGTTCCGTTAATAATTAATAAGACTGTACGTTTTTAGGAATGGGTGTGGAACTGGATTTATTTAAACCATTTTTATGCGAATTTCTTTTTAGTCTTAAACGACAATAAAGAGGAGTTGCAAAATCTGTCACGAATTTTTTTTTACTTTACCCTCGTTTCCTTTCGTACGTGAAACCGATTTTTATTGATTGAGTTGCGAGTTAGCTCAGTCATTCACGTTTCATATTTTATTTAATAGGACGTTTCACATTTCGCCATGGCATGTGAAGGCGTGTTATTTTCTCAGGATCTTTTAAAATTTATTCGTGTGTAAACGAAAGCGAGAGCTGAAAGACATATCGTTGTGTTTACGGATGTTATTTTACTCCTTTTGTTCAGTGTATTTAAGTTCCTTTCATTCTCTGTTCAGCTGCTTGAAATATTACCCTACAATTAAAAAGAGTTACAAACTATCGCGGTGACGGTCGTCGAAGCATTTTAGTCGTGAATTCCCAAATAATAACAAGAGCTAACGAATTGCTAAAGGACTGTATATTTTTAGAGTGAAATTTTTAAATATCTAAGAATTCAAAAGAATTTTTTGAAATTTCTTTTGATAATTGTTCTTTTTAACTTTCGCATACCTTTGACACATTAAGAATTTATAAATTAAAAATTGAGATGATTTTAACGGGAAATATTTAAATTCAACGTTTCTCTCGACTGTTACAGATGAACTCGGCGAGAATTTTTTTAAATATTTAACACAATGTAAGGAAAATTTAACTTTTTTAAGAATAAAATTTTGGAATCCTGATTTTAAAATTGTAATAGCTTTGTGCAGTTTATTAAGACTTCATAAAGTGCGTCTTAGCTATATTTTTCTAATACTGAGCTATCAAATATTTAGCTTACAGATACTCAGTGGAGTAAGAAAATTAGGGAAGGTGTATTGTGCCGTTTTCTTAAAGTCCTTATTTTCTTTTAATTCTTATTTGTCCTTGAAACAGAAATCTATACGAATTTTCAATAACTAAACTAGCTTTGATTTTAAATTAGTAATAAAAATGGCATATAAATTTAACATTTATTTCCAATTCGCTTATGAATACATCATGTTTAAATTACGAAGTGTTTATTATTAATAATTTATGCTACAGGCATATTCAGCAATAATAATATCAAATTATTACCAACGGGAATATTTATAGTATTACTATAATTAATTTAATTCTCAATCTGTTCATTTAAAATCAGCCTCCGATTATATTAAAGCTCACTCCTAAGTTATTAATCATCTAAAATTTAAAATTAAGCGTGAAACAATTAATATATTTTCACACTAATATTTTAATTTACATTTTCACATTGTTTACTGTATAATTCAAATCCCAGTCACCCTTTTGCCATTCTGTTTCAAACTCTGTTACGAATAACATAAATGTTAGCATATCATGCTTTATACAAGCAACCTCAAACAACCATCCTTTCTTAGAATTCATGATAAATAACTTATCTCCTTTCTAGAAACTCTTGTGAATTTGAATATTTCAGATATTAAATGAAACAGTCTAAACAAGTATTCAAGTTAACTATTACTTTAATCATTTCCGTTTACATTTATTTAAATCATTTCCTTCGGTTTGTTTTCGTCACGTTTTACTTCACATAATTTACTTTTATAAAGATTGCTAATGCAGAAACTACCATTTCAAGATGAATGATATCTTCGTTAAAGGTAAAACTAATTTACCAAATTACTTCTATTTACATTTCCCACGTTTTCTTATCATATAATCTCTTCCTATTTTCAATCACCATTTTTAATCATCGGCCTCTAGGGAACCCAACCTAGTAATTACAATCAGTAGTGTTTCCAGTTTTGTTGTGCATCGCAGGACTTCAGTTTGCCCATGAGAAATTTTTCCATTAATATTGAATGAACCAGGTCAGTTCGTCGACAAATGAAACTATTCCATTCAAAACTTTTCATAATTACAGTGATTTTCTGGATGCTTCCCATACAATTATCCTTCCGGCCGAGGATATCTTTTGAAAAATGCAAATTCCTTCTTTTCTAGCGGCCGCAAGCGACTCAGCTAAAGCGTTTAACTTGTGCATTTCCCCTGAGTATCAAGGTTATGAATTAAACATTGTGCTGGATTTTAACAGACAACACGCATTAATGAAAAATAAGAAATATAGATTTTCTGCAATTGATTCAACTGTGGCAAGAGCAACATCTGGACGACTTTTACTCAAGTTCAATTTTCTGGGCCAGAGTTTGCTTTTGATATTCTTAATCCGAAATTAGAAATCTTTCTATGCGTGTGAAATGCACTCTGTGATTGACATAAACGCTCTATTAAGCACGATGGAATTTTCAAATCTCTTTAGCTTTAAATCTCGATTTTTTTGTTGTTGATATTATATTATTCTGAAATATTTTTGTTGTCTTTTTGGAAGGTATTTCCGTAGGATTCGTATGCATGCAGCTAAATAAATCTTAGTAAACCATGAGGGCGATTAAGAACAAAGAAATATTTATGTATGAAATTAGGAAAGAAAAACAATGTAAATTCGCACACGTCAAATTGCAATATTCAAATACGACTAGCAAAACGACTGATTAAAAAGTGCATTGAGAAGAGTTATAACTCGTATTCAAAATAAAATGAATTCATGTTGAGATGATGGGCCGGATGGTAAGGTCTAGGTTTCGGGTCTTTGTTTCAGAACCTCATTTCACCATAGAACCACCATAGAAGTAGTAGATGTTAAAAATTACATCAAGGGTAAAATGTTCTCCTGCTGTTATAAAGAAGAAATTAAGAGAGATGGTACCAGATCTGGTATCGTATTTGCTATCTTACAAGGTCTTACCAAAAATAGCCCTCGTGTTGCTTCAAAACAAAAAGTCAATATAAATAAACATTCAGATAAGATACACTTCAAATCACTATTTCATTTACCCATTGAGCATTTTGCAGGAGAAAGAAGTACGCAACATCTTAGCACATTGTAAGACAACGCATAGTGTTAGACGTTTTAATCAATTAAGCAACGCATAGTGTTAGACGACTTAAGCTATTAAGCAACCCATAGTGTTTGACGTTTTAAGCAATTAAGCAACGCATAGTGTTAGACGACTTAAGAAATTAAGCAACGCATAGTGTTAGATGTTTGTCCTGTGCCCGTGACGCCACGTGAATTGAATCCATTAGGGCAGTGCTTTTCCTACTATTCAATTGAAAAAATTGTAAAGCCTTCATGATAATAATTTTCGAGAAATAGACAAATTATTAGGTTAAACATTGGATCATTAGCAATTTAGTTAAGATAAAATTTAAATATACTATATAAGAATTGGGTTCGCATTAGAATTAAACAAAATACTTTTTTATTAAACGAAAACGATAAATTAAAACAAATGCCTTTTAAAGTTTTAAGAAACAATATTTAGGATAAAAATGACAATGCCAATTTCCAGTCAATCCGGACAATGCCAATTTATTTTTTATTTCAAAACTGTTTTATTAATTGGCTGAATAATCAGAATTTAATACAAGAAATATTACCCAGGTAGCAAGACATATTGCCGATATTGTATAATATTGTTCAATATTATAAAATAATATATGATATTGTACAATATTATACAATATTGAGAATATTGTACAATATTTTTGTGCTACTGGGGGTGAGAGACTGCAACTGTGAAAATTTTTGCAAATGCCAAATTAAAACATGGTTTAGATTTTTTTAAATGCTTAACAGAATAAAAATCAATAAAAGAAGAGTAGAATAATTAAGAACCAGTTCTCTTCACTTGGCAAAATGCCAAATTTCCTGTATTGTACAAATAATATAGAAGTACAATAGTCTTAATTCATGTTCATGTTTCACACGTTATGAGCGCCGTGGAAATTAAGTTTTGGAATCCATTGCATATTTTGCAAGATGAAAAAGAATACGACGTCAAACCGTTAGACAAAGTGCAGTTAGATGTCACATGGAATGACCAATTTCATCTACCATGTGACTGGAATTGCTCGTGAATTAAACTAAGTAAAAGAAATTTAGAAGTGTTATCTCTTTCTCCCATGCACAGATTTCTAATTCATAATATGAGCTAGTGTCTTTCGATATTCTGATATCTCAGATGTAGGTATAATAACGGGAGTGCTCTCCATTCGAATTTTACCATACTTGCACGGTTTGGTGCTTTCGTATTATAGTTAAGAAAATCAGGTATGCATTTTTGACCTCTTCCCCTTGACTAATTGGGTCCAAAATTTGATGCAGATCAACAATTTGATTGTCAAGACTACATACTAAATCTCGTTCGTTCTGTAGGCCGCGGTGGCCTAGTGGTAAGGCGTCGGAGCTGGAGGTTCCCAGGTTCGAAACACGATTTCACTGAAGATCTGTCGTGCATTGGAGCTGTTGCACGAAAAATCATAAATATAAGGCCAAAAGTCCACCCGCTGGTGTGGTGCGGAAGCTTGGATAGGCGGGTGTTGTCCTTGTCATCTGACCGAGGTTCAAAATTACGAGGTCCGTCCAAAAATAGCCCTCGTGTTGCTTCAAAACGGGACGTTAATATATCTAAACTAAACTAACCCGTTCGTTTTGATACCAAATCTTGCTCGTTGTGATTTTTAGTTATAGTGTTCACATGCCTATGGAAGGACAGATTACAGACTTTTCATCTACGTATTTCGTCTAAAACTTAAGAAAAATCGACAGCTGTGGTGTAAAGTTCGTACATCAAATGTCAACCGTCTAGCACGTAGCGTTGTTTAGTTGTTATGTTCGAAGACCGTCCAACAAGATATAATTAAAAAATGTTTTTTTTTTCCGAGATACCTGGTAGATATAAAACTTGGTAATCTAACAGAAGAAGATTACAGTACTTTATTTCTGTATATTTTGTAAACGAGGAAGTATCAGTGCATTTAAAAACTGTACAAGTATGGGTTTACTTTAGTAATTGTTTAATCAAATCAATTTCCAATTTTGAAGCTACACGAAGGAAATTGGAGGTGATATCAAACTTTCTTATAGGAACAAAACGTCTTCTAATTATAATCCCCCAAACTTAGAACAGATTAAACTATTGAAATGATGTTTGACCGGAGATCAGATATAAAGTGCCTAATGCGCGAAAACATACAAGATTTTCCATGATATGAGCACTCAAACCTTGTAACGTCAATCTTCAACCTACCCTGTTCAAGATTTCAGTTTCCAAAAAGTCGTCCCAAAAACATCGATTTTGGACGAATTTTTAAAAGGTTGATCTAAAAAAATTGTAAGTTAATATTTTCTACAATAATGCTCGAATACACATTTAAATATAAAACACTAACGAAATGATTCATTTATTTTCAATTCGGAAGAAAACTTTCCCATACATCACAATTACTTTCACTCTCTCTTCTCCCGTTTTAACCTATTTTTTAAACCAGTAATTTTCTTTGATATAAATTGATTGTAATTTTGGGATTGTTACTAAAATAAATAAATAAATATGGGCAGTCATTCAAAAAATGTATTAAATTCGTTTCTAAAACCTGACTGAAAATTTCTAAAAAGACTAATTTTTTCTACAGAAAAGAGCTACAATATCATTTTTCAGAGTATATTTTTCAGCTCGTTTATGTACCAGTGATTGTAATTTTTTGAAAAATGATTAGCAAAAAAATGAGTTATAATTTTCAAATACTCAGTGTCCTCTCTAGGGAAATGTTACCTGAACTTAAATTGTTAGTCTTTATGGAAGATCTCACCTCCCAAAGCTATCCGGAATTCGTTCTTGGTTCAAAAATATTTTTTGATTTATTTCATTGCTGGTGATATCCAAGTTATTTACCCTTGTTGCTTTGGGATTTCACTGTAATTTTAGTCTCGAATCATTGGAAATTCCTTTGTTTTTCTAGACATTATGTTAATTGAAGTAAATGTGTAGCAAAACTAACTGATAAAACCTATACACAAGACAAAGTGCACATCACTTAAGTTTCTTTATCCTTTTGTTCACGAAAGCATTCTGTCTTGCTGAGTTTACACAGCACTTATATTGATTGTTTGCCTCAGTTTCAGTTGAGCACGCAATCTAAGTGAACGCCACAATTCTCACAATGGCGTGATCACTCCAGAGATAATGTTTACAGAAAATATTTCTTCTTGTGCTTTTCCGAGTTGCTCTGCTGAATTGCTAAGAAGGGGAAAAAATGGTTATTTCTTATGTATTTTTTAATCTGCAAACATCCGTGGTTATGACAGAGATAAAACAGAAATGGTAGAAGTATCTGAATGGTAAATATTTTGCAGCTAATTAGATTTCTTGCTGGTTTTGTGAATTCCCCCCCCCCTTGTAGATTGATCTTTATATTTATGATATACACAAAAAGGGTTTATCATGAATTGAACTCCGCATATTAAACCCTTTCGAGGGCAATATTAGTAGCGTGCAGACATAAGATTAAGAATCGCCTTAAAATGACATGCTATATATTGCAAATATTGCTCTAAAGTTAACTTGAGATATGTAATAGACAAAGGCGAATAAAAAAAATTATGATTTATTTTATATTACCTAAAAATCATTACGTCTCGAGGCGATTTTCTTTTAAATAATATGTTTATATTTTATGAATTTGCATTAATTCTTAGTATAAAATGTGTGGGGTTAAAATTTCACATTTGTCTTAAGGAATGTTCTTTTAGTAGCAAATAGTCATCTATTTTCATATTTCGCTGCTTTTCAAATACAAGCACCATCGTTTTAGAGGTGGAATTTATGAATGACTACCTGAAGTTCATATCTCAATCGTTGTGCTCGTTCGTTCACAAATGCACGAATGAAAAAGTTATGCTATTATCTTAGGAGCAAACACTTACTCGTTAACTCCACAAATTTTACCCTTAATTAAGGAGTGCTAAATCACCTACTCAGAGCACTAATAAATACGTAACAGTAACTTTTATGTGCGAAGTTTGCTGCTTTTCAAATACAAACACCACCATTTTCGGAGTTGAATTTATGAATGACCAATTGAAGTTCTTATCTCAGTATTTGTGTTCGTTCGATCAAGGATGCACGAATGTAAAAGTTGTGCTGTTCTTTTAGGAGCAAACAGCTACTTAGTCAACTCCACAAATTTGAACCTTAATTAAGGCCCAGAAACACCGCCCTATAGAGCACAAAGAATACTTGAATGATATTTCAATTTCCCTATTTCTCTGCTTTTCAAGTACAAACACCACCGTTTTCGGAGTTGAATTTATGAATGACCAACTAAGTTCTTATCTCAATCGTTTATGTTCGATCGTTCATGGATGCACGGATTTAAAAGTTGCATCAATGTGACATCAAAACAGAGAGATTCGTAATATCTTATTTGAAAACTAATTTGAAAGGTATAACGCGTACAGAATTTTGAAAAATATTTTAACCCATTATAATTTTAATATGGAGTTCTCATTGTGAAATGCTTTCAAAATTTTTTAATACACATCTATACGTGCAAGATAAGTTGGGCAGTCGAGCGATATGTATTTATAAATTTTAATATAATCACTGTTTTAAACTTTACCTTATTCCACAAATTTGTTATTGACAATGCTTTGAACCTTTGTCAAACGCAAATGGAAATTTAAATTTATGGTACTTTCCTTTAAAAAGAGAGTAACAATGTATCAAATAGTTTTCACAAATTTGTGATGCATTATACGAAATGCAAAGCTTAGTAAATTCATGAATGCAAAAACGCAGATTAAATTTTTGGGTAAATGAATACACCTAAACCATCATTATTAAAATAGACAACTAGCTATTGTAAGGAAACTTTCGGAAAATTCAACTGTTAATACTTTAATTAAAATGGAAAACGCATATTATTCAGAAAAGCAGTAAAATATCCTTTCGTGAGTTTAAAGACCGTTCAATTTTTCTTACCATAACATTGATAGTCCTGGAAAAGTGGTCTAGACTTATAGTGTTGGCGAAATGCCCGCGTCTTCTCTATAGAAAATGGTTATGCGCCCATTTTTCAAAAACATAAAACATATATCACTACGATGTTTTATGAACAAGAGATCCTGGACAATGTATTATATAATATTATCGATATATTTTGATATTTTGGAATGGTTTTCCTCCAAGTGAAACTATCAAGGAGCCTTAACAAATGTAACTTAGAAATAATAGTTTTTCTAATTTAATTATACTCATATTTATTAGAGAAATCGAATGTGGTATTTTCTTATCAACTACAAACAACCTGTTTTTGACATACCACAGATTTAAATTAAAACAGAAAAAAAAATCTGATCTTAAACTCTTTGGTATCTAAGTTTGGTATCCTCCTACGGAATAATTATGTATTATTTCGATTGCAAAATTACCTTTTTTGATACATAAGGGCTCAGGTAGGACTTAGTACAAACATTAAAAATGATACATGGCAAGAAAAATTCTAAAATCAATAAGATATTTTATTCTGTCTTGTTCGATACATTCTATATAGAAGTTGAAAATTAAGCCATCTATAGGATGTACTGTTGCCATTTATATAAACAGAAAAATTTTCGTATTAGAGGGGATAATAATTAACTGTTATAATATTTTAATTAAGTGCTGAAGATGCTTCCGTTTCAATTTAACTTTATTATCTAATGGGGAAGAATTAACTGCGAAATCAATTATGTCTTAAATATTTTTCTTAAAAGAATAAAATGTTTGAATAATAAAATATTAGAGTATATTGCAAGTAGAAAATGGTAAATACAAGAAATGCAAGTAAGTAAATAAATGATAAAAATGAATCCGTTTTCATGGGCACACTTTTAGAAAGTACTAAAAAGTATAAAATATTTTTTTATCAAAACTATGGATGTCAAGGCAAAATCGTAAAAACGTGAGGCGCTGAAATAAATAATCTAAGCAAATTGGACATTTAAGGGCATTCATATTATATTTTAATGTTTAATAAATGTTTAGGAATTTTCTTACTTATGATATTTACTATGACGTAATTTTCTTTATAGCATTGTTTTCAGCACCTCACACTTTTACGCTTTTGTTTTGACATACATATTTTTGATAAAAAAAATAGCTTCAACTTTTTAGTACATAAATGAAAGCTTATCATAAAAACATTTTAAATTATATTTTCCATTTTGTAGTCTTTACTTCATTTCATAATTCATCATTATAAATATTATGGAATCTTAAAACCATTTTTTTCTACAAATTCACTCTACCAGGTGACCTTACTCATATACAATCAAAATTTAACCCTTGAAGTAGTATGCACGGAAATTTTCCGGGCATCGAATTAACACAATCTTAAACTTAAAAACTGAAACAAAGCCATTCGCAGACGTTATAATCCGATACAAAAATTACGTGGATGCATAAACATTTGAACTGTCCTTTAGGTTCTCAAATGAATCAAAATGCACCGAATTTCCAAAAGAGAAGGTATCATCTAATTAGATAGTTGAGAAAACAAACCGCGTAAGAGGTTAATTAAAATCCATCAAGTAACTGAGAAATTTTGGAAATGTTAACATATTGTATTGTCATCGGAAGCCTACAGCTGCACGAACTTTCAGCACTCTAGCACGAAGAAGTGAGTGAACAATCAATTACAATATTTAATCTTTTGAAACTTGAAATAAGTGAAGTTAAATAAAAGTGTGTAAAAAGTACTGATTGCAAGAAAGTTTCATTCATCTTAAGTTTTAAGCTTTGAATTATGTGCAAGTTGTGTGCAATTTGCGATTCTCTATTAACAAAGAATGCTTAATTTCTGATATAATTTTTTAAAGATTAAATGTCATTCTTTTTGAATAAGAAAAAAGGAAAAATAAATTCTAAAAGCTTCCTCAGCTGTAGGATTTCTTTCGATGAATGTCTCTCAGTGACGGAATTTTACATCAATTTCTGATAAAATCTTCTGCTTCTAACCAAAACTTAGAAACCCCTCAACTCAAGAAGAAACACAAGACGAACAAAATAAAAAAAACTAGAACAAGCAACCCGATACGCATTATTTTTACTTTTTTAGTAATCTTAAGAAATAAGCTTGCTTAGTAAAAATATTTTTATTCTCTTTTTCTTTCCGTGAAATCCCTCCGGTAAGTAATTTTATGCCGTAAAAGCATCGAAGAAAACTCTTATTCCAACAGTGAACACAGTTTTACAGGAAATGTTCATTAACTTTCCTTGGCCTCTTCTTTGTTATTTACTTCTTTCTAGAAATCGACGCCAGCTAATATTGTGACTGAAGATCTCTGAGAGAGTATCGAATTACGAGACTCTAGGACGGCCACTAAAGTACCACAACTTGTCAATCCGGGGAAGCCAATGAACTATTGACACATTTCAGCACGTGGTGATTTCAGACAAATCACGTCAATGATTTTCTTTCCCGGACGTCGGAACGGTTTCATTATTACATCTGGATGAAGCTCTAAATGCAGCGTGCTTATTTGGCAGAACGGGAAAAGTCGAAGAAGGAATAGCGCAAATGGATTTTATAGACTTCTTTCCACCTTTACAATGCGTAGTAAGTTCTTTTAAATACGTTAAAATGATAAATGTCAAAAACCGGAATGAATAGTGGACCCTGTAATAGCAATTTATCATTGATTAGAAAGTATTAAATAATAATTACAAAAGCTGAAAAGGAAAGTGATACATATATTAATATATTTTATTTATAGGAAATATTAATAATCCACAATTACACCAGCTGAAACGGAAAATAATTCAAATATAGAGAAATTTTCATTGATGTGAAAGTATTAAATATTAACAATTACACAAGCTGAAAAGAAAGTGAAAATGATTTGGACAAGTAATATAGTTACAGGTTTTTATAGACTATACAAACACAGACTAGACAAATAAAAGTTTTTA